>JAXCLQ010005730.1:0-25138 GCA_035584115.1 Cedrela odorata
TCCTTGCGCCTATTAAGTTCCACTATTGTGTGTTCGGCGCCTAATATTACTCATGCACAGTCTCATGAATTTCAATATTCGAATAGTTAACAATTATGTCTTAAATGCAATGTTCATGAATAATACGCCTAGAATTTCTTAATTTGATACAATTCACTTCACGAAGCTTTATTAACTAATCCTTGCGCCTATTAAGTTCCACTATTGTGTGTTCGGCGCCTAATATTACTCATGCACAGTCTCCTAAATTTCAATATTCGAATAGTTAACAATTATGTCTTAAATGCAATGTTCATGAATAATACGCCTAGAATTCCTTAATTTGATACATTTCACTTCGCGAAGCTTTATTAACTAAACCATTTATCCGATTCCCAATAACAGAATCCCATGACCGATTTTTTCTAATTCATATTGCTACGTTAAACTCAAGATATTCATCAAATACCAAAATCTACTTAGTATTCGATAATAATTCACATATTTGTCCATCAAACACGCTTAATAAACTTAGCTTATTACACATACAACCTTTACAATACTTATTCTAATACCAATTTATAATTATTAACCATTTCCATGCGAAATCATTAAAATTCTCAAATTCGTATTTTTGTCTACAATGGATATATACATTTCTAAGCAATATTCAATACATATACCATCCACACATTTCCAATTTACCTAAATTAAAATAAATTCTCAATTTTCTACGTGAAATTAAACGAAATTTCCTTATGAACAGTAACCCTAACATTTCAATATACTCAAATTCTCAAAATCTTGCTTAAAATGGGTAATTAGATTTATCGGAACTCTGTAGATACTCTTAGAAACCTCGAATCATTGTTTAATCGAAAAAGCTCAAATTTTCTCTTGAAACCCAAATTCGTTCATCATCGTTTTTTGCTTTTCTTGGCCTAAATATTGTATCAATACGAAAAGGAGGAGATGAGGAGTCATTTGATGGTGAAAATTTCAAATTTAATTAGAAGAAAAATGAAAAATTGAAGAGAGAAATGAGAAATATTATTTTAGTAAGAGAAAATGAATTTGGGGGTTTGTTTAGAGAGAGAACAATGAAAAGCTTGGTATATATAGAAAATGGTAAAAAGACTAAAATGCCTTTAAAATTTTTGAAATTTATGTAAAAACACCCATTTTTCCAGCAAACCGGTCGACCTTTCTAAAATACAATCAACCGAATTGCTACAATAATCTATGACCAAGCTATTGGTGGTCGACCTTTAAAAAATGTTTGACCATTTTTAGTGCTACAATAAATGCTACAGTGATCACTACAGTATTCATTTTTCATTGTTTGAAAATCTTGCAATTTGGTCCTTAAAAACCTTTCAATTTAGTCCATTTTCATAATTTTTTTGAAACATGCGTATAAATCTATATTAATCATTTCATTATGTCGACTTTAGTTCTCCTAAGTCTCAATAATGTGTAAATTAAACCTTGAATCATGCACATATGATAATAAATATCCTTAAATAACCATTTTACCCCTATGTTCGAAGAACAGGGTTTCAAATAAATAGTATTTTTAAAAATAAATCATCTACTCACAGGTTTGCGATTAATCGTGTCTAACTCGCAGTATTGCTAATGGTTGGCTGGTTGACTATTTACAAACATATATCCTTCATCAAAACTCAAAACTCATAACCACTCATACTTGCCATATACATGCATAAATATATTTTATATAACAATAATCCTTAGTAAAGTCAGAATACCTCAGACCACCTGTTACTTACTCTGAAAAATCATAATTTCCATTTGAGTTATTTTAAGCAATATCTATTCATAACAAGGGTGATTTCGTATTTTTGCTGAAATAAATCGGCTATAAATTTTCAGCCAAATTTTCAATATGTCTATCCCTTGTACATCTAGTTCACATAGCTTTTACGATACCTTATTTAGATCTCTAGAGTTGAACTTATGTTTAAATGAATATACACTATTCCAACCCAATTTCGTAACAGGGCAGTGGGTTTTTCAAATTTTCTGGGAATTCGTTTCTTAATGAAAAACTCAAATTTTTGACTATGTTATTTTTTGTTATATCTAATTTCTGAAGCACCTTATAGATCCTAATTCTTATTCCTAATGTTTAAGTTATAATCAATTTATTACACACTGTGCAGACACAGTACAGTGTATAGTGCTGAAACAAGGTAACTTTTTTTCGAATTTTAGTGAGGGCTCATTTCCATATGAAATGACTTAATTTTTGAAAATGTTATTCACTTATGTGTCTATTTTCCATAGAATTTTATGATGCCAAAATCAAAGGTCAGGAACACTATTCTGTTTTGAGTTTTCCGTACACTGCTCAACATTTTTGGCAGCCAAGTTCCTAAAATTTCTGGGAACACATCCTTTCAAAAAAAATTCTAAATTTTCACTGTATTGCTCGTAATCGTATCTAGTTTTCTTAAAATTTATAGTTTATTAATTGGAGATATACATTTTATTTTATAAATAAATTACTGACCTTAGGTCAAGATTCCAACAACAACGCTACCCTTATCTCGCCGATTTTCTAAGCCCCTGCCTATCAAGTTTTTAGCTTTACGCTTATTCACTCTTTACACGTATAAAACATAAACAAATAAACACAATATTTACTGCTGTATACAATCATTTAAATTTTATAACAATTCCCCCATTCAACAATTTACCATGCATGCTTACATCTCTCTTTATCAAGGTTTCGCATCCAAAAACACTATCCTACACATATAGAATTCTCACTACCATATATATACCAAAATCATGAATTTTGTCCGTATTTTTTTCCATAAACCACACAACACAAAATTTCCACATATCATTAATGCAAAAACAAAATTATTACTTCATAAATTATTAACCATTTAAACATTTTACTAACCACTCTTTTGGAACCAGTTTTTCTCCTCTTCTCCTTATCTTTTTTTTTTTCTTCTTTCTATTCTTTTCTCCCTCTCTCTTTCCCGTCCTACCTCTTCCTCTCTACCTCTATTTTCTTTTCTCTTTTCTCTTTCTCTCATCTTCCTATTCTTCTTCTTTCTTTCCTCTCATTTTTCTCTCTTTCTTAGCTGGATCTTCTTTTCCTCTTCTTTCTTCATGTCTTGGCTCCTCTTCTCTCTTGATAACTCAAGATTAAGCTAGGTGAATAGAGAAAATTCTAGAAAAATAAACCTTTTAATTGCATGTAAAATAGGCTTATAAATGGGTTTAAATTTTAACATAATTTGGGCTTTAATCTAAATCAAAATTGGGCTTGGGCTTAGCTTATGGTTTTGGGCCTTTATTTGGGCTTGGTCTCATAGTTAAAGATGGGCTTGAGATTAGGCTTAGTAATAGTCTTGGGTCACACTTGGTTTTTGTACTTTGGCCCTACATTTATAACTATTTTACATCTCTTCCCTTACTTATTATAATTTTATGCATTGGCCCCTCAAACTTTGAAAATCTTTCACTCTAGTCACCAATATATTGTGTTAATGACTATAAAAAATTTTCGGGTCATTACACGAAAATAGTTAAGAACTCTAAACTTCATATGCTAACCTTTAGGTTTAAGGAGATTAGGATGAAAAAAGACGAAAGCTTTGATAAGTTTTATGCTACGTTGAATGATATAGTAAACTCTAACCTTAATCTAGAGAAATGGATTCCTGAAAGTTCTTAGAAGTTTGCCTGAGAGGTTCTATCTTGCAATCATTACTATAGAGGAAAGCAAGGATATATATATTCGGTTAAGATAGAAGAACTAGTAGGTTTGCTCAAAGCCTATAAATTAAGTTTTACTAAAATGAAGAAACCTAAGTCTATGATTCTCAAGTCTATTAAGGAAAAGGTTAAAAGGTTATCCAGTGATGAACTATTTGATGATGAAGAGATGAGTTATTTGTTAAAAAGTTAAAAAAAAATTCTTTAGATTTAATAATAGAGATTCAAGTAAGAATAAAAAATCTTTTGAAAATATAAAGAGCTTTTCAAACGAAAATAAGAAGTATAAGAAAATCTCTCAAGTGGTTTATTGTCACAAGTGTAAAGGGTTTGGACATATTAGGTCTGAGAGTCCTAATTTTAAAAAGGGCAAGTAGGCTATGAATGGATCAACTCAAGGGATTTTTTTATTTTAGTTTCTATTGTTTTAAAAGGAACCTTATGCATTTTGCCCTATTAACATGTTGAACATAAATAAAATGGAGTAGTTGAAGTTTTCTTATTGATTAAGTCAAAATCAATACAAAAAGTGAGAAGATCCTTGAAAACTTTTACATTTAGGTGACTTAGCTTTTTGTGCCATAAATCCAAGACCTTTTGAGTTTTTAGATCATGTGAGGACTATACAATATTTGACTCTATCTTGACAGACTTTGATTGTAAACTATGTTATTCAAACATAAAGGTAAAATAGTCATTAATGATATTCATTTTTACACATGCATTGATTACATTGAGTTTATTGGGTATATTTGATGGACAAATATATAATTTAAATAGGGATTCTATTATTTGATATAATAGTTGAAATGTGAAGTGAAAATATGAATTAGAATAATTCGGCTATGGGATTTCATTACTGGAATTCGAGAAAATGACCTTAGTTAGTTAAATTTAGTGAAATACATTAAAGTAAAGAATTTAGTTATATTTTCCATGAGAATTGTATTTAGTGTAATTATATTAATTATTTAAATAGTAAAATTCATAAGTTATGCATGTGTGGTATTAGGTTATGATGATTTGAGAAAATGACCGAGTAGGCACAAGATTGTTAGTAGGAGTTGTTACCCTCTTCTTACAGTGAGTAAACTTATACATGCATTAAATATGTAAATATATATGTGCGATACATATATGTATGCTTGTTTGCCAAGCAAGCTGTTTTATAATTAAAGTGAATTTGAAATGAATTGTCAATACATGTTTGACATGATATTGGGATGTTTTGATATATTGGTCTGCTGATCGATAAAAGTACATGATATACATGCTTAAATGGCCGATGAGGCCTATTTTAATTAAATGATTTATGACCATTGTGGAAAATAATTTGACTTGTTATTATGCATGTATATTGGTGATGTAGCCAGTGGGTTTGATAATATTATATGGCCAATAGGCCCATTTATTTATTGTATATATAGGGAGGTAGCCTGTGGACGAACCTATGAGAGGCCGTATAGGTGAGTGGGCAGAAGTGGGGCTGGTATAAGGGGGAAAGTCATGGCAAGCTCACTGTGTGCCTATGTGCTATTATAGAAACCCTATGGAAAGTCCTAGCGGCTTGGTAAGGATCTCATGGATTTGACGGATATGTTGAGGATAGTCACTTTATTACCAAGTGATTACTCGGGGCTAATATCAGTGAGACGAGCTATTAATTTTATCCTGACATGCTTTATAAATGATTTTACAATGCATAACAAATAATTTTCTACTTTATAAGAATGCATTGCACATGGTTTATGCATGAATAAAAGGCTTACTAATGAGTTTTAATATTACCTCGGTTAAGGTAGCGGTCGAGAAATCATGGTCAGCCCGGTTTGGTTACTTAAAATAAATGCATACCCATAATCTGTTTTATAGTTAATTGTTGTACATGAAAATGCATATATATTTATATATATATATATATGTATTTTAAGCATGATATTAATGAAATCCCAATATCTGAGAATTTGAAAATGCGTGTGCATATATGTATTTACTCACTGAGTATAGTTGTATACTCATTCTTCACAATTATAGCTTTTAGGTTAAGTAGATTAGTGGTAGCTGTTAAAGGGCTTTCGACACTACGTATAGATTTTCTCTTGACTCATTAATATAGTTGTTTCCACTAGATAAGTATTTAATTGAGATTTATAATAAATTTGTAAACCAGATGGTTTATGTAAATGTTTATGATTGTTCAACCCAAAAAAATATGATTTTCATAATGATTTAAAATTATTATTTGTGTTGAGAATGAATTGATCATTGAATGATCAATTCTTTAATAATGATCTCATGAAAGGGATCTGCTATTGATAAACTGTTTTTAAGTTTTATGACAAGGAAAGCCTTACAGGCTCTCATGTTGTATTCCGAGGGTATTGAATGCTTCATGAGGGTTTGTGGTGGTTGTCACGAGTAGACTGCAGGTTTGGGGCTTGACAATTTTAGTGGTATTAGAGCATACAGTTTGAAAATGATTTTCAAAGGTTTTAGAAATAGTTCGAGATCTTAAAACGAGTTGAACATATTTTTGAAAATGATCTTTAAATAATCTAGTAGACGTTAATTGAGTCAAGTCGTAGATAGGTATATGTTGTTGTGAAGCATATATGATCAAATTTAGTTCTTTATGTAGTAAGTAAGGATGTATACTTACTATGTATATGGGAAAAAGAAAGGGATAGATCCTGTAGGATATCGTTACCTAAAGAGGAACTGGTGGATTTCTCACATGTACCCTGGTTTCTTAAACCAGAATAAGCAGCTCTATTTCAACAATTGGGTATAGAAATACCAGCTAATATGCCACTATATTTATGGATAGTTTCATGGAATATTGGAATGCCCAGAATCAAACTTCAGCTCAACATGAGTAAGTTCTCTTAAGGCATCCTCCTAGCGAACCAATAATGATACCCCAATGCTAGCAACTTTATCAGTCTCCGCAGAGTCATATAAATCGATGTATAAGCTTTCCAAATTGATTAAAGAAACTAGACATTTGAGGTATGTATCTTTCTCAAGAACATATGATGCCATAGTGGCCAATAAATGGTTGATATAAGTACAATAAAATCTGCAGAATATGAGAATTGTAGATGATGATAAATTAGGAGTGACTATAAGGTTGTAGCAGAATAGGGCTATCACCTATTGGCAGAATAAATGGATATATTAGTCTGACTTGGGTCACAATTGATTTGGGTTAATTTTATGAGAGAATTTCAAAAATTTTACTTTATGTACTGCTATAACAACCAGAAAGGATATGATTTTTTAAATATGAAACAGATGGGTAAAATAGTGGTAGAGTATGAGATTCAACTAAGAGAGTTAATAGAATTTGTTCTAGAATTTGCCAATGAGGAAACTCTTTGTGTCAAGTTTGAGGCGGTACCGAATGTGAACATCAGGGAATGAATGTAAGTGACTAGTACTATGAGTTACCGAAAGACGATGCAATTAGTCCTTTAGGTAGAAAAGTTAATAGGGGAAAGAAAGGCAAGAGAAGGCCTTCAACAGAGAAGAGATTTAAATTTCTCGATAAGCAAATCATTCAAGAAGAACCCGTGTAAAGAGAAAAAGGAATTGAAATTGTTTTATGGTGATAAGTGAAAGTGTACATGGTTTTGAAATTTGATTTCTTTGCTTTCTGTTTATTTTATGTTGAAACTGTTAAGAAAATAAAATTGTTGGTTGGTTGATTTAAATATATATATATGAATGCTGTGAATGGCTATATATATGTGTGTGTGTGAGTAGTTTTGATATTAAATGAGGTGAAACAAGTGTTAAACCATGTGTAGTTAGGGTCAGAAGTTGTTGGAAGTGTTTTAGGTGTTCTGTTGTGACACTGAAATGTTGACACAAGAAAAATAGGCCATGATTGTGCCTTTATATGGCTATATTTTGTTGCTAAAAAAAAAAATGGAAATTTGAGGTATGTGTATAAGTCATTATGGTGGCTGAATGTATTAAAAATAAAAAGGCAATAAGTTGTATATAAATTTAGACAGGGGTCTGAAGTTTTGAGGTCTGCTTTAGGTTTTCAGCAGACATAAGAAGCTAGTAGATGCCTTGATAATAAAAAGCATCGTAGTGGTGCTTGTGGTATTCCACTGACATGCTTTCATTATGGACAGACAAGATATATTAAAAAGAGTGGCCAGATAAGAAGACCTGGGTTGACCAGGCATTTCACTCAAAGTATACCAAGAACTAGCCTAAGGTTTAGACTAGAGTTTTACTTAAAACTAGGAAATAGGCTTAAGCAAATCTCAATATGATTAAAAGTATGGCATTGATCTTTAGTCAGCCAATATATATTTTTATAGACCTAGGGTCTAATAGATCTTTTATAAGTATATCATTTGTACATCATGCCGACGGAGAGATTAATTTCATAGACTAGGAATGTTTTGTACATATACCATTAGAGTAAAGATTGCTAAGAAAAAATACTGTGCTTAGACAGTGTGTGGCAATAATGGGAGAGACTACTTATACCTAAATAGGCAAAACTCTTTAGGCTTAATTCAGAATTTGGATGCCATTTTAAAAGTGGAATGATTATTACAGTATTGGGTATTTGTTTTGCTAGCTTCTTGTTGCAGTATTAAATTGTAATGTTTCTTGAAAATTAAGTTTTCTGTGATGGCTCCCTAAGGTTTTGTGATAGGTATTGTCTCTTTCTTGGAATATGAAGTAATCAAAATTTTATTTATTTGATATTCGTTTGAAGTTAAATATTTGATTTATTGTACTCCTGGTCATTTGTTTGCCTTGGCTATTGAATGGTTCTTTCGGTTGCTCTATTATTGACTACATATTTACCAAATTATGTCTTTTTCTACAGAGGAGAGACATAGATTTGCCATTCAATCTATGAACGATAGCCTCTATACATGAATTTATTTTTTATTATTGCTTGGAGTTCTAAGAGTTATCGGGTCTAAGGATTACATGATTCAAATTATAATATTAGCATATTATCAATGATATTATAATGATATAGTTGTCATTAACCGTAACTTGGTTTCTCAAACCTTTTTGAGTAGATATGAGTTTTGTGACACAAACTTCAAGATATGTTTTGGTGTTTTGGGAAGTATTACGGCCAAGTCTATTGAAAAATTATCTAACCAAATATTTATATGGCGATATTGCTTTGAAGTATAATTTGGTCATGTATTTTTGCCAAATTATTATTACACGAGAATTGTAGTTGGGGCATTATCGTGGTTCATTCATAAATTCCTAATTAATTAGCATGTGATGAGTGTACGTACTTCAAGTTTGTTTAACTCTCTACTAAATGGTCATTGGGCGTGTTTTATCTTTAGGATTTTGTTTGGTACATGCTTTTGGAAACTATGGATGTCAATGGTTTTGAATATATGACATCGTATACATATAATTTATATTGTTTTGTTGGATAACTCTTGAAGATGCTGATGATCGAGTAAATCAACTAGGAATCATTCAAACTAGTATTATGTGAGCATGACATTGTAATATAGTTTTGATTATTTTATAACATCGCAATTATGGTTGAATCTTCTAATGTATATTCCTTTGTAAACAAGGATTTTACTTATAAACTAAGTCTCAGTGTAATGACTTTGTACAATTCTACCAATATTTTGTAATATTGGTATATACGTATATAATGTGTTAATTATAGGAGTAAAGAATTGAAGTTTTAGTGATATCACTTTTATGTATGTCATGGTAATTGTTTCCAAGTTAGATTATATGACAATGTTATGGGATCCTCTTAGAGATTAATTAATTGATTTTATGTAGTGTATCGATATTAGTGAATATGGTTTTTTGATTTGATGAATTTTCAAGTTATGATGATTTGAATTAATTTTATTGATACATATGTGTATCCAGGGAAATCTATGAGGTTGTTTTCCAATATATGAGTTTCTAGAGTATATTTAAATATTAAATTTTTTTTTGAAGTGTTTTATGCTAAATTACAAGCTTGATTGACCTAGATTATAAGGTAGACTAGTAAGAACCGATATAGTTCCTATATTACAGTTCCATAAAGTTTATATATTGACTACATTACCATTAATATTATAAAGGAAATTATTGGAGGTAGTTATATGGATTTTAAGTCAATGTTATATATTCACAGTTAAGATGATGATGCATATAAGTTATTAGAAAAAATAACTTATAATAATTATCAATGGTTAAATGGAAGAGGTATGCCAAAGAGAGTTCTAGGTATGTATGATGTGGCTAACATAAATATGTTGAATGCCAAGGTTGATTCTTTGGTAAAAAAAATTTTTTTTAAAAAATCTTAGTGAGCTTGATAGTGTGAATTCTATTTCTAGTTTGAGTTATGATTGGAATGGAGGTGCTTATATGAATTCTGACAGCATGCAAGTAGAACAAGATCAATTTGTTTCTAATTTTAGTAGGCGATAACAAAAATATGGAGATACAATTGAGGTAATTAACCAATTCCAATAATTCTTGTGAACATGGTAATTTGCCCAGTAAAAAAGAAGTCAATCCAAAAGAGTAATGCTATCACTTTGAGAAGTGGTAAACAACTTGGTGAGGTAAGTGGGTGAAGAAGAGGCCGAATTTAATTTATTTGAGTTGCTAAATTTCATTCGTTTACTGATTATGTGATTAGAATTGATGCTATAAATGAGTTGATCAGTAAGATTTTAAGGTTGAAAATATTAAAGAACCTCTTGAGACCTATTTAGTGAATACATGGATAAGTCAAGATAAGGATTTGAAGGTTTTAACATGCGTAGTAGAGGCTGCATATTATAAGCCAAAACAGAAAGGTATGAAATTTGAGGATATGGTCAAAGGTAAGCCATTACCTTTTTCCTTTTGATATGCAAACACTAATTGTTGAGTTGAAACCATTACTCTTAAATCTCAAGTATGCATTATTAGGTGAAAATAATATTTTTTCTTTGATTGTTAGTGCTTCTTTTTATGATGATTAACTTAATAAATTGTTGTATGTAAAAAAATAAAAAAATAAAAATGGAGGGGGGGGGGGGGGAAGCGGGGGTGGCAATGAGATGAGCTACATTAGACCTTAGAGGACTTAGCCCTCTATTGAGTATGCATTATAGAGTTTTAAGAAAGCTGGGATATGCACCTGTTGTCGATTAAATTTGTATATAATAATAATTATTCAGCTAATATTAGCTTGGCTCCATATAAAACCTTATACAGTAGGAAGGAATGAACACTTTCATGTTGAGGTTATATCAGTGAATGGAAGTTAGAAAATGTGAAATTAATAGCAACTCCACTGAGAAGAATAAGATCATTCGTGAAAGAATGAGAGTAGCATAAGACAAACAGAAGTCTTATGCTGATCACTGACATAGGATTTTAGAATTTTATATGGTGTTTTGAAGAGTATCACCTTGGAAATGGGTGGTTTGTTTTCGAAATTGAGGAAAATTGTATCCTTAGTTTATTGAGCTATACGAAATAGTGGAAAGAGTAGGCATGGTAACCTACAGACTAAAATTGCCTCTACAGTTGATAAGAATTCACAATGTATTTCATGTTTCGAGGTTAAAAAGGTAGATGCTAGATTTATAACATATTTTAGAAACACCTCTAGAAGAGTTGAGGGACGTTTTGAATTACGAGATATATCCAATGAGGATAGTTGATCGGCAGATTCGAGTTTTAAGAAGTAAAAATTATTTTTAAGGTAAAAGTTGTGTGGCGGAATACAAATGTCGAGAACATAATTTGAGAATCTAGCATTTTGCGCCACAATAGTATCTGTAACTTATTCAATAGACGTAATTGCTACATGAAATTTTGAGGACAAAATTTTTTTAAGGAGGGAAGGAATGTAAACCCTGTTCTTCGAACATATGGGTAAAATAATCATTTATGACATTCACTTTCGCATATACATTGATTAATTTGAGTTTATTGGGCATATTTGATGGATAAATTTGTGATTTGAATAAGGATTCCATTATTTGATAAAATAGTTGAAATGTAATGTGGAAATATAAATTAGAATAATTCGACCATGGAATTTCATTGCTGAAAATTGGAAAAATAAACTTAATTAGTTAAATTTAGTGAAATGCATTAAAGTAAGAAATTTAGTTACGTTTTCCACGAGAATTGCATTTAGTACAATTATATTGATTATTTAAATAGTGAAATTCATAAGTTATGTATGTGTGGTATTAGGTTATGATGATACGAGAAAAGGACCGAGTAGGCGCAAAGATTGTTAGTGGGAGTGGTTACTCTCCTCTTACAGTAAGTAAACTTATAAATGTATTAAATATATAAATATATGTGTGTGATATATATATGTATGCTTGTGTGTCAATCAAGGTGTTTTATGATTAAAGTGAATTTGAAAAGAATTGTTTATACATGTTTGACATGATATTGAAATGTTTTGATGAATTAGTCTACTGATTGATAAAAATACATGATATACATATTGAAATGGCCAGGGAAGCCTGTTTTAATTAAATGATTTATGACCATGGTGGAAAATGATTTGATTTATTGTTATGCATGTATATTGATGATGTGGCCAGTGGGTTTGATAATGTTATATGGCCAATAAGTTTATTTATTTACTATATATACAGAGAGGTAGCTTATGGACGAACCTATAAGAGGCCGCATAGGTGAGTGAGCTGTAGTGAGGTTGGTATAAAGAGGAAAGGCCATGGCAAGTCCATAGTGTGCTAAGCACTATGTGTTATTATGGAGACCCTATGGCAAGTCTTAATAGCTTGATAGGGATCTCATGGATTTGACGGATATAACGAAAACAATCACTTTATCATCAAGTGACTACTTAGAGCTAACATCAATGAAATGAAGGGTTAATTTTATCAAGATATATTTTATAAATGATTTTTACAATTCATAACAAATAGTTTTCTACTTTATAAGAATGCATTGCACATGGTTTATGCATGAATAAAAGGCTTACTGATAGATTTCAACGTTATCTCGGTCAAGGTAGCGGTTGAGAAAGTATTTCTAGTCCAGTTTGGTTGTTTAAAATAAATGCAGACCCATAATTTATTTTACAGGTAATTGTTGTACATGAAAATGCATATATATGTATTTTGAACATAATATTAATAGAATCTCAATATCTAAGAATTTGAAAATGCACATGTATATATATGTATGTATATATATATTTACTCACTGAGTATAGTTGTATACTCACTCCTCACAATTATGAGTTTTAAGTTAAACAGATTAATAGTAGCTATTGAAGAGTTTTCGACACTACGTGTTGGTTTTCATCTTGACTCATTAATTTAGTTATTTATATGTGATAAGTATTAATTGAGATTTATAATAAATTTGTAAACCAGATGGTTTATGTAAATGTTTATAATTGTTCAACCCAAATAAAAATGATTTCCATAATAATTTAAAACTATTGTTGGTGTTGAGAATGAATTGATCATTGAATAATCAACTCTTTAATAATGATCTCATGAAGGGGATCTTCTGTTGATAAACTGTTTTCAGGTTTTATGATAAAAAAAGCCTTACAGGCTCTCATGTTGTATTTTGAGGGTATTGAATGCTTCATAGGGGTTTGTAGCGGTTGTTACGAATGGACCCCAAGTTCAGGGCGTGACATTGATTGCAAATTTAAAGGCACAGTTCAAAAACAAAAAAAATCTATATAAGCTTAAAAATTGTGAACATAGCATAGGACACTTAAAAAATTGATACAAGTCTTTTTAGCCACTCCTTACAACAAAACCTTCTCCCTTTTCAAATTCTTTACAACACAAAATATTTTTTTGAATACAACTATAGCATCATTATCAATTAACAACTAAGAAACACTAATTAATTTTTTAATAATTTTAGGCATATAAAGGACTTTGTTTAGGTGAACATGATCTTGTGTATGGTGAGTGTAGCTTTATGCTTTCAATATGTGAAATAGCCAAAATTTGTCCATTACCTACAACAAGGTTTTCACCTCATTTGCATTCATGATTGATGGACAGGTTCTTCAAAGAATTTGGGACATGATTAGTTGCCCAACTATCCACATACCATGTAGGATTTGCAACTGTTTCTAGTGCTGCAATGTAGCCTGCTCTTATTTCTTGCTTGGCTTGTTGTGACATAAAGTCTTTATTGAACCTATGCCAACAATCTACTACAACATGTCTAGTTTTCAAACAAATTTGGCAGGTTGGTTTGGGAGCTCCACTTCTTTTGCTTCCGTTTCTTCTTTTGTCTCTGCCTCTACCACCATAAAGAGGCTTGTTTGGGTTTCCAGAGGTTTAATTTCTTTTCTGTTTTGAGTTCGCTTTAGTATAGTTTACTGCAATCTCCTTATGAAAACCAAAGTTAAAGGTTCCATTTCAGCTATCTAGCCTATTCTTTTAGCTTAACAGTATGGAGTAAACTTCTTCCACAGATGGCGTTTCTACTCTATAAGAGATATTAACAATAATTGAATCATAGTTTCTTCCTAATCCACCAAGAATATAGAGAATTAAGTATCTGTTGGTTACAAAATCTCCTACAGCCTTCAAGCCGTTGAAATGCTTTTCATTCTTATGTGATGCTTAGGCTCTCCTTTGTGGAAGAGAAGAGGTTGCACAGGTTTACAGTTTTAGACTTGGATTTTGTTGCAAAGATTTTCTCAAGAGCTTCCCATAACTCTGCATATGATGTACATCCTATAATTGTTGCCAGCATAAGCTCACTCAGCGTTGACAACAACCATCCTATTAGTTGTTGATCTTGTTTCTTCTAAATTTGTAAGCATGATTTATAGTTGCGATGTTATTCTCATCATCACCAATCGAGATATCATATTTTTTGGGTGGAGTGACATTTTTATCTAAATAATTGTTTAAGTCATTACCTCGACTAGAAAGTAATACATGAGATTTTCATAGAAGAAAATTTATTTTTGTTAGTTTGATGTTGTTAATTTTATAGAATACGATATACAAAATGTACTTGAGATTTCGATCATGTATACAATACGGTATACCAAACACTAACACCAATTAATTTCATAGAATTAGATGATCATATTTTTTTTATTAATAATTAATTGTTGTTTGTTGGTGAGTTTAAGTTGGTAACTTTTGTAATGCCAGAATTGTAATGCTTCACCACTTGATGATGATATAAACAATGCATGAATAAATAGAGTATAGCTGTTGATTTAGAGAATAAACCGAGTCAAATGTCAGTTATAATATTATATATATATATATACACACACACTCGCACACACAAAAGTGGTATATTTTAAAGAAATTAATCAAAATAATAGGAAGCGAATATGATGATTAAGTCTGAGGTAAAGAAGGTCCACTGGACAGGGAGTTAGGTTGTAGACTTTTTAACTCTGGATCTTCAGTTCTTCACCACCCATTAAATATTTATTTATATAATAAAATTTATTCTTCTCATCATTGCAGCTGGCAACTTCCCCACCATACCCACTGTACGGAATCTTTATTGTTTATAAATACAAACGAATGAGCCCTCCATCTAATTAATTAAATATTAATCCCCCTATATAACCACGTACATTATTTATTAATTCTATCTTACACTTAGAAACTCTAAAAAGTAAACCATGAGAAAAATAAATGTTCAATTAAATAATTGAATTGAATTGAATTGAGTAGTACCAGTACTGTTTTGAATTAGTTACGAATCCACCAAGACTTAAAATAATTAGTTTGAGCTTGTTTTCTTTAATTAGCTTAGCGTAGCTTCTAATGATATGATCATGTTAGAGTTTTGACTTGGAGAAACAGAAAGACTACTTTCAATTCATTCTCTTTTAATTTTAAGTGGGACTAGTGCATGCTTGTCACGTACTATAAATATTAATATTGATATATGATTTGATAGACCATTATTAACTTTAATTAGCTAGTTCTATGCTCTCTTTAAGTAATTTCTTTTACTTGCATATATAATTAAGATTTGTGATTCATAAAAAATGCCTATCTCTTTTCAGGTCAGAGCAGAGAAGACTCGACGTGGTTGTTGTCATGATTTTCAAATGCAACTATATATATTAAGCTTTAATTAATTAAGAGTTAAGATTGTGTTAGGCGCAGAACAATTTATATAATTAATTACAATTTAATTTATAGGCATAGGCAATAGCATATGCTTCCCAATGTTATTTATTTAATATGTTTATTGAGTTTATTATATTTGTAAGATTCCTTGTATGGGACCCGGCTTGTATTATATTTGACATGCTTCAATATCAATTGAATTTGCACGAACATCACCACTGCAATTATTTTGTGTCAAAAAAGTTGAACATAGTAAATAAAGAAGAACGGTAGGGAACACCATTTACATAAATGTTATTTTGCTTCATAACAGAGCTAGCGTTATCACCATGGATCATTAACTAAAACTACCCTTACTTTCGATGTCTGTGTGTACTGAAGTTATTGTTTCATAAGCTCGCTGCCTTCACCAAATTGTCAGAAAAAACTTGCTTGCTCTTAAGTTTAACATTTACAATTGTTATTGGGATATTAGTTGTGTATTTGTTATGTAGTAACTCCTCCAATCATAATGTAGAAAATATGACATAATGAATTGTATTTTTTATATTGACAATCTAAAAGAAAAACCTTTTATAGTTATAAGATAATGACCAAAAATGGTAACTAAGTAATTATGGTAAAAACTTAGAAAAAGAAATAATAGAATTAAATACATAATATTTTATCATAAATATATTATATTTAACGTAAATATAATATGTTGATGTAGCAAAAATTTTTCTGGGGACTCAGTACACTAACATCAATCTTCTTCCTTTTATTTAGATATTATCTAACCTGAAATCACAACGAAATCTAAGAAAATAAAAGTCGATAGTCTAGTGAAAACCCTATAATACTTAAGTTTGGGTTTTGCTTTATGATATTCGAAAGAGAAACGATGAGACAAGGACTATATTTTCTAGAAACCAGTTATATGCCTAGTCTGAAGTTATTTTATCATGGGTATCTGGTTGTCTTTGACTCCCTTTTTATATATGTCGCTTTATTTTAAGTTTTTCAAATTTAGTAGAATTTTATGAAATTAAGAAATAATAATCTCAGTCGTATTTAGATTTCAAGAATTACGAAAATTCTACTTTATAAGCATTGGCTTTCCAGATTTCATGGGATCTTGAGTCCTTCTTGCAGAATATGTCTATCAGACTGTGGATCCTTCTTATGGAATAAGTTCTACTTGCAGCATACATATACTAGGCTAAGAATCTTTATTATGGAATACGTCCTATTTGCATAATATATCTACTAGGTTAAGGATTCCAATTATGAAATAGTTCAAAAAGACATTGAAAAAAGAATAAATCATTTGTACATATGTAACTGTCTAGAGGTCTCGGAAGACTCTGGGAACAAATCAATAAATGGTCTAGTAAAAATGACAAAAGTCCGAGAAAAAAACGAGGAAACACTTGAAAAGAACTTGCGTTCTCATAAAGTAACATATCGAGAGACACGAAGACAATGACTGATAAAATCATAGTATCAATAACTTTTATGTTCAAAGCTATATCCTAGAAAACAAAAAACATGATAATGTGGATCTAGTTTGGTATGTTTATGAGGAGAAAGAGTAACAAAGCAAATACAACCAAACACATGAAGCATGAAATAATCTAAGGGCTTCCTATAGAGCATCTCAAATGGTGTTTTATTATAAATTTTGAGTGATAAAACTCGATCAATTGTGTAGACAACTTATGAACTAAATATGTACTAGGAACTAACAAAGTAAGGGTAGAAATATAACCAATATGACTAACAAATATGAATTGTTAGTGTATGCCCTAGAAACCATTTATGTTATCAGTTTCAAGGCATGTAAATATTGTAAAATTTATAAAATAAATAAAAAAAAGAGTTCTTTATTCACATATGTATGTTGCTTTCTTTATTTATTCATGCTATAATAAAGTATGTATTAGAATTGTTTGGATAATTTATTTAATTGTTAAATAAAATTTTCAAATTTATTTCCTATAGAAGTTATATAGACTGAGCATCAATATCACATAGTAAACATACTAAATGTCGTCTATGAATATCATAAGATGGTATTAGTGAGGGTGACAATGAGGGTCATGTCACAAGGGTATTAATATGGATTTATAATTAGAGAACTATTTATTAAACTTGACCAAAGAATGATAAATCACATAGTATGCATATAGTTAATAATTTATCGAGAAGATTGTATTAATGTGTGATGTAATCTTTTGACCTGAGACGTCAAAGTTGAATTTTGATATAGACACACATAGTTCATATGGCGTATAGGTACATGACTAATCATGTCTTGTATAATAAAATTGGTTTGGTTATGCGTGGTTCATATAAGAATTAAGATGATGGACAAGATGAGATCTATTGACTTGTTCAAAAGGAATGAGTGTTTCTACCAACTCTATCCAAGTTCGAGTTCTTAAACGAATGTCGATAAATGTTTGAAACCAAGTTTTTGATCAAAGCAAAATAAATGTTGCATGAAGAGTTCATGGGGCATAGTTCATGATTTATTGATCGACAATTTGTAAAATATCAAATTTAGCGTTTTGATATTCCATAAACCTTAATTTGATTAGAATTGGATATCAGAAGGATTTTATCCACACGATACGTACAATCCAAGTAAAGTTTGATGAAGAATTACTTTATTATGAATTAGAGACTATGGTATATTGCTAGATGCCAACCATAGTTGTTGAGTTTTGAATTGTTCGGATACGACTCACGGCTAATTTATTTTGAACCTTCATGGTCACACCAATATTCTTAAGCCTTTATAAGTTATAAATGAGAAAGAAAATTATTCGTAGAAAGCTAGCACCTTCGGAGAATAATTTAATAGGCCAAAAAATTAAATATAAGTGTTACATATGTGTGTGTATTTATAATTCTTTAATTAGTTAAAGAATTATGATAATTACATAAATATGTAATTTAAAGTAAATTACATATACTTAATTATTATTTTAATAATTATCCATGGGCTAATTCCATAAAGGGGTATTATGGTAATATCATAATAATTAATTAAATTAAATATTTATTTATTAATTATTATAATTAAATGAATGAATAAATATAAAATAAATTGACCAATAACATAAGAGCATATGGTTTAATATTGGCCATGTATGGAAAAATGGTTTTCTTTAAACTTCCAAAAGTTTTTAAAGGTGTAGATTGAAAATGTTGTATATTTTGTAACTTATCTTCATCAAATTAAAGATTGAAAAAGGTAAAAAAAAAAAAACTTAACATTTATACATATATGTTGATATATGTATTAAAACTTAAATTTATGCATGTTTTAGACCATAGAATTCAACATAAATAATCCATCAACAATATAAATGTGGGGTGAGACAAAAAAAATTGACTTACAGGACAAGTTCAATGAGTTTGAGGTCATATGGTTGTAGTAACTAAAATTAAAATAATAGGGATTTTTATATTTACCTGGATTGACAGACTATGACCTCAAGATCTGCCGTAGACAGGTTGATAGACTGGGAAGAGGCTTTAATGTATGAAGAAGACTCAAAGACATATGAATCAGGGAATGAAACAACGGTACTTGAAAAGTAAGGTACTTGCACCAGACATTTCGAGAGGAGGAAGACTATGGATATATATACTATGCAGTAGTAGAAGAGTTACTTGGAGAGGAAGATAAGTTCCTCAGATACGTAACAACCATGACATGTTGGTAGACTGCATCTTCGTGGTAGAGCGCCTACTTTTTTTTGAGATAAGTTCAACAATGATTGTGTTAAGAGATGGAAGTGGTTAGCGATCTTAATTTTCAGGCAAAGTCAATCGTTAAATTCAACGGTCAAAGTCAAAGGTGACATGTGGATAAGTCAAAAATTAGGTTTAGCTAGGACAATAAGCAAATCACTAGGTCGAGTAGGAAATTAGGTTGGGCCGGGACAACAGGTGGGTTATAAAACTGGGTCGCAGGCTGAACCAAGTAGGGCACAACTCAGGCGCGTGGTGGTGTTTTCGTGAACGGTGCTGATAAGCGTGTGTAGTGAGCTGAAATTTCGATGGTGGCTGAGAGCACGTTTGGTGGCTGTCAAGGTTGATTTTTCGCTTGTAGATCGAACTAATAATGAAAATGAGGTTTTAGGCCTCAATTACCAACTATTTGGATTGATGAAAAAGTCTCGGATAGTAGATCAGAGAGCATTTGTGGGAGCGAGAGATTATGAAACTATATGGATTTTTAGTATACTAACGACCTATTTTTAGAACGGCGACAGCTGATACGGCAATCAAAGGAGGAGTTTTTGTATTGACTATCTCGATAGCCTGATACAATATAAAAAATATGCAAAAATATGAGATAAAAACTTGTATTTTTTATATTTACAATATTAAAAAAAAATTATAGTTACAAGAGGAAGATTAAAAAAGGTAATTAACTAATTACAGGAAAAAGAATTTTAAAAACTGACAGTATTAAATACAAAATATTCTATTATAATTATAAAATATGCTAACGTAAATATATTTAACACATAATACTACAATAATAACATTAGCTTGAAAGAAAATTTGTACATCTTTTTTATTGGGATATTCATTGATTGTGTACAGTGTATGGGTGGAGACTGGCTTCATAGGGTTAGGCACCCAGCACAGCACAGTAGAGTGTCCCTTTTTCGGTTTTGGTGTTGAGTATTGGTAGTTGGGACAGAGAGAAGAGGTACAAATACTAATAGTATTATGGCATGCCAACAACACAATTCAAGTCCAGAGAAAGAAAGTAAGCAAAAGAAAAGAAAAGAAAGCAAAAGCTTATAACTTTCTCTATTCCCATGGGCGACGATGAAGATCTGCCCTTACCTTTACCATCAATATTCTCTCTCTTTCGCTCTCATTTTGCTTGTGATTACCCATCTCGAATCTTTCGTTTTCCCTGCTCTTTTTCTTGTTCTATTAGACTGTGTCTGTCTGTCTCTTCCTCAGTTTCAGATCATCATCCAGAATTAACGCATCCCCATTTCTTACTTTCCCAAAAATCAAATTCCCCACCTCACTTTTCTTTCTTTTATTTTATTGTTTGTTTCTATATTGCAACATTCCCATTTCACATAGATAATAACAATTATAATAAAGAAAATTGCCAGAAAAATGTACATATGTGACAATTCAGAACCTCAAAATTTAGCCATTAAACAGAACTAACGAAGATTTACAATCATATGATATGATGATGCTAGATATATAATAAAATTAAACTACATTATCAAGCCATTAGCAATGGCACGATTGGTATCAACATGAGTAGTTTCGTACACTGGTAGCTCTTCACAATACCTATTATTTCCAATCACAGCAAGATGATCAAGCTCAAACAAATCCGAACTAGAGTAACTGGCTGCATCATCTTCATCATCATCCTCCTCGTGGTCGTAATTAACGCGAATATCTCTTGAAAGTAAATCAGTTTTCTTTTGATTTTGGTGATAATTTTTCAAGAACTCTCTGGCAATTTCACCTACACGTTCACTTCTCTCGATAGCTTGAACTTTGAGCTCATCTTCGTTCTTTCTTGATGATGATTTTCCGATTTTCCATGAAGTTGGAACTGAAACAGACATTGAACTTGCTTCTTCTTTTTCTTGTTCTTCGTGTAAAGATTTGTGTCCACATGGTCTGCAATCTTCATCTACAATTACACTGACTGGGTAAAATCTGACGCTTCTTTTAACCCCATTGTGCAATCTTTCTCTTGTAGAAGGTGAATTCTTGCTTAAACATGATCTTGAGAATGAAGAAGCTGATGAACATGTTGACACTTGTCCTGATTTTGAGTTCCTCTCAGGATTCATATCATCATAACTTGTATTAAGTGAAGATGAATGCTTTGTTTTCTTTGCATTTCCTGTTGCAAAAATAAAGTTGATGAAATTTGCCAGACGACCACCCGGTGAAATTGGCTGTTTCACCTTCTTCAAATTGCTGTAAATTTTCAAGGCCCTTGATTTGGACTTGATGAAATCACTTTCTTCAAGCTTTGAGGTATGTTCTGTGGAAGAATTGTGGTGATAATCATCAAACATATGCAATTCTCTCTGTTCATAAAACAGAGTCCTCTCTTTTTTCTTTGTCTTCTCTGGCTGAGCAGAGATGCTGGTTCTCACAGGCTTAGGCCTCGCAGGCACAAAGCACGAGGACCTCGATCTTGAACTGTAGAAGGAATCTGTATCAGATGATGAAAATCCTCCAGAACTTGAATCTGACGAGCTCGAAGTGGAGCTAAAGAACAGAACATCTTGATCACGATCATGATCATGATGTAATTTTCTCTCATATTCACTCAAAATCCGTCTTCCTTTGATGTTTGAATTTTCACAAACCTTGTTATCCATCCTTTTCTCCATCAAACAAGCTCGGCGAAGGCTTGACATTTGTGTTTCTTCAATATTTTTATTACCCTTCACACCATTTCTGCCCTGCTTCCTTTGCATGGTTTCTCTATAGAACTTCAAGTCCGGAGACTTCGCGTTACCATCATCGGTTGAGCGGTAGATTTCATCGAGAAGAGTCGAAGAGAAGGAAGGGTTTTTTCTCTCTTGCATAAGTCTATCTTCTCTCAGTGTTTTCTCCCACTTATACATGCTTTCTGTGAGTGAAAATCTGAGGGGAAAAAAACAGAGATGCCAAGTAAAGGGTAACCGGAAAACTAAAATAAAAAAAAAAACAGAGACAAAACAAGCAAGAAGAGATAGAACTTCCAAAGCAGCAATGGAAAAGGAATAGAAGGAAACGAATTTGATCTGAAAGAAACAGAGTAATAGATTGTAAGATAAAAATGAAGAGGGAAGGAGACAGTAATGTAAACAAAATTACACACCTTTGATTTTAAGATGAAGAGAAGGGAACAGAAGCTAGAGACTTTATAAAGCTCTTCATGCGCGAGCATGTCCATCCTAATTGGAGCCAATGCCAGTTTGGCAATTGATGACGTGGAGTGAATTTTCACCCCATACGATTCGTAAATTACTCTGTTTTGCCACTTTCAAAATTGAATTTAGAGCCGTTGATCATGTTGAAATATGGGTATTTATAGTATGCATGGGGATACAAAGGAGTAGCATTCTTTGACCGTTTTTGTGCCACAGGTGGGTCCATGTGTTGGTGTGGATGGTGATTTGTTCATGTATGTGGATGGGTTATAGTAGATAGTCTAACAGAGGATTATTATTAGATTTAATTACATATATAACATTCTTTTGGAAAGTAAAGGTGGAGCTTTGAAGGTTGAGCAAATATGGATGTGAACAGATGAACTGAATTTAGTTGAATTATTTATTAATTTTTATAAGGTTGGGTGGTATATGAGTAATTATTAGGCAAGGTCAATCTTCATATCTAAACATAACAAGTATCCATTTTTCTTTTTAAAAAATAATAATTTATTGGCTTAAGAAGTAGCTAGAAATGGAAGTAGGAGGGTTATTAACTCCTTTAAATGGGAAGAAAAATGAATAATTTGAGAAGGTAGAAGGGAAGGTTCATAGTTGTTAGGTTATAATAAATAATATCCCATGAGTTGGCATAGTCATAATAAATTATTGAAAGGAACCATATAACACAAGGACAATTAATGTAATATAGTTGGAATGGAATATGAGATACATATATTTTTCTCCTTATTTGATTTGTATTTTGTGGTTGTTAATAAGCGATTTCAATTTTTACTAGAATTATTCTGTCTAGTATCTAAATGTAAATGCTTTTTTTAATTGATGAAGAAATTAAATTATTAGCTTGCATTGTTTTGGTAGGTATCTAGATTATGATGGAGTTGGCAAAAGTACAAAGGAAGAATTATCAATAATTGGATACAATAGTGAGCATGGGAGCTAAAACACTTGGATTATTGTGCATTATACATGTAATTAAAAAACACCCCACATGTATTTGTTGAAATTATTGAGTCAATGAGCCACTTTTAATTAAAAGGATATCATCAAATCAATATAAACATCTCTTGAATTAAATCATCTTTTAAAAATAAAAAAAAAATTACTAAGCCAAATGCAAGTGATCACTATTGCATTCCTCCGTTAAACAAGACAAGAAAGCTTACAAAAATAAAGATGCATATATGCAGTTATTGCAGATCATGAAAATTTACAGAATCTCCTTTACTGTGTTAGAGGATTTTGTACTTCAAATTTAGGGCCCCATTTTTGCTTTGTCTAATTATCTTTTGAATTTGAAAGTAATAGAAGCTCTATTACCAAAAATCAGACATATTGACAGTTTAGAAAGGGAAGAACTAGTGGACGAAAGATAGTCTTTAAGTTTTTACCATGAGTAAATAATCAATTATCAATCCCCATGGATTGGAGACTGTAACAATTGGCTTTTAATCATGGAAAATTAACCCTCAAGAGCCTCTTTGTCCCATTTTGAGTGCTGAAATTAATGATTTTGTAGTCATAAACTTAATTAGTGAGATAATTAGACTTGTAATTCAACAGTCCAAAGCCATTACGCCAAGTTAAAAGTTTCAAACTCAATATTTAGGCACACACGAAGTACAATTATATATTATATGATGTATCTTAATCTAACTAATTTGGAAGAAATTAAATTTGCATTTACATGGTCTTGCAACAAAGATGAACTGGTAGGCAGCAAGCACACGTACATTACATACATGTGATGGTCCAAAACTCCTAAATCGATACATGCATGGACGGATGAAGGTTATTAATGGCCACGTGCACGTGAGATTAAGATCGAGGAATAAGCTAAGCCAAGCAATAACATCACATGCAAGTTCATATTTCTGCAAACCTAGTTGCATGTTGTTGTTTCTGTGCAGCATTAATTTAGGAAACAAAGAAACCAACATCATTAACTCGACAGAAAAAGAAAGCAATGAGACGAATTTATATATATTTATGCTAAGATATTACAGATATGGCAAAGGATGTGATCCCACTATCTTCGTCAAGATCACATGTTATTTCTATTTTCGGTTTGTTCATGTTTATCAATTTAAAGACAGAAGCTATCATGCAGGCAACATCTTCAACCTTTCATGTAGATAAAGGAGAAGATGACGCGGAAAGGTCATTGATCCGGTCGCTTGAATTGGTTTCAACAGTATCTTAGCCATTTTAATTTATGGTTAAACTAATGTGACATGCTAGGTGGCTTCCCCTAACAATTAGGCAATCAATTTCTGTAATATCAACGTCTGATGTAAAGAGATCTGCAGCGGAAATTTAATATTTGGTAGGTCTCAAAATATTATATATATATATATATATATA
>JAXCLQ010005730.1:25238-48890 GCA_035584115.1 Cedrela odorata
TATATATATATATATATATATACATGCAGTTTTGGTTTGCTTTGCTGCAGTCAAAATTGGAACCCATTTGCCCATGAATCTGACCAAGAGATTGGCGTAAGCAAATTATAAATTAAATTCTTTCCTGAAAAACAAATGGCAAATATTGGAGAAGGAAATTTTGTGGGTTTCAGGTGAGACCCACATCTGTTTTCAATTCTAGGTCCTTTCTCCTCCCTCATTTGGTCAATATTTCGACAATATCTCAAGGTTTCGGAATATTTCTCCAATCTCCAAACCCCAACACAGATCTCTACTTCCATAAATCTTCAATACTACAAAATAAATTACAGAACATTTAATGTATGGTATGAACTAAATTTGAATAAAGTCAAAAAGACAATGCGCTTAGCCTTAGGATTTGGAAATTTGCTAAATACGGTTTTATGCGTATATGGTAAAAAATTACAAGGCGACAAAGTACGGGCGTTTGGTCTTGTCGGCTTTGTGCGATGCCCAACGTGAATACAAACTGCTAATACGAATAGTCTTGCACGGGCGTCAGTAATGAACGGCTGATCTCTCATCACGCGTAGCTCGTGCGTGGGACCACTGTTTGGCACGTGATTATCTACTGTTCTCTGTCCAATTTCATACGACTTTGACACGTGCGGTTAAGAGGTGAATAGAACCCTACTCTCTCTCTCTCTCTCTCTCTCTCTCTCTCTCTCTCTCTCTCTCTCCATCTCTTTGCCATATTTCACACGCATACGTCATGCTCATTTATTTAGTTTCCCGCTTAGGAACATAGAATCCAATCGTTTATCTACACGTGTCTCCGAGGCTCCATCAGGGCGGGCAGCTGAACTCATTTTCGCGCATGTTTGATAGCCGGGATAGTTTAGTCTATCCCTGGCTTTAGATAACCTTATACCGACATTAGGATTTAACGTAGGGACACCGACTCATTTTTTTTATATTTCAATTAGAGCGGAGACTAAAATTTTTACATTCCAAATGTATATATTTTAGTTAAGGCGGAGTTCAATTTTTTACTCTCTAAAACAACCTTTTATTTAATTTTTATTTTTAGTTGGGGAAAAAATTGTTCTTATTTTGTCAAATTCAAATAGTCTTGACTTACTCAATATTGTAAAATACATGTTTATTCTTTTTTGTCTGATACCTCGATGTGACATGAGTGCTAAAGAAATTTAAGAGTTCGTTTTTTTTGTTAAGGCACTCCCTCCTTACAATTAAGGTAACCACTTCTAAATATGGCAACTTCATTAGTGCGATGGACAGTGTTTATAAAGTTGTAAACGAATTTACCACCACATAACTAGCCGACGATTACTAGTTTGATCATTTTATTGTAGAATAATATTACTTATGTCGAATTATTTTTAAATTTTTCTCTCTAATAAAATAGCATATGATATAATATTCATTTACTAGATTATAAAATTTCACAATTTTTAAATAATCAATTGTACAATTTTACACCCGCATAAATACCACTTCATTAAAATGATTTTCTTATTTTATTAAAAAAATTATTTTAAAAATTGGACTATATGACTCCTAACAAAATAAATATTGTTGTAAATATACTTATTTAACTCAAATATAAATATAAAAAAGAAATGAAGAGAAAAACTCAATAAGTTTTCTTAAGTTCTGCTTATTTTGTTTTCAAATAAATATACTACTCTATTTATAAAAAAAAGATAAGAAGTGTAGTAGATAGTGGTCTAATTGATATTTTACATGTAAAGGCGGTTAATATATTCGCAGTGGAATCCACCAATGAGATTACAATACTCCCCCTTGGACTTCAGTGCTTTTAGTTATGCGGACATTTGTAATAATGTCTTATTAAAAACCATGCTAGTAAAATCTTGTGGGATAAAACTTATATGAAGTACAGTACACATTTATCCAAAAATTCATATAATTTTTCCTTTGTAATATAATATGTTGGCCCCCCCACCCCCTTCTTCGTGATGAAATTCTTCCCTTCAATGTAACAAATATCAATCTATCAATTTGTGTAGTCAACGCATGCCAATGCTATATATCAACTTCTCAATGTAGGTAAAACTTTAGTGAATAGATCAACAAAATTATCAGACCCCCCTCCCGATGAAATTCTTCCCCTCAATATAACAAATATCAATTTGTGGAGTCAACGCATGCCAATGTTATGTATTAACTCTTCTCAATGTAGATAAAACTTTAGTGAATAGATCAATAAAATTATCAGATGAGTGTATCTATTTGATATTAATTTGTTAGTTCTACTGAAGCTCATGAGTGTAGAAGAACTTATGTGATATGTGTTAGATTCAGTCTCTTTTAATGTATACTCTCTAACTTGAGCAATACAAAAGACATTATCTTCGTATATTATTGTTGGAATATTTATGGTAGAAGATATGTTGTATGTACTCTGGATATAATGGATAATCGATTGCAACCATATACATTCTTTATTTGCTTCATATAGTATAAAAATTTCAGAGTGATTAGGAGAGATAAAAACGAAAGTCTGCTTTGTGGATCGCTATGAGATTGCTGTATTATTATCAGTGAAAATATATCCTATCTATGAGCGAGTTTTGTAAGGATAAAAAAGATAGCTAGCATCCGTATAACCAACTAGTTTTGGATTTTGCATTGGCTCACTAGAATAAGATAATCTCAAATCCATTATTCCAAGAAAGTAACGAAGAATATGTTTAATGTCATTCCAATGTCGGTGAGTAGGTGAAAAATTGAATCTAAATGATAAGTTTATAGAGAAAGTTATATTTGGTATGGTACATTGAGCCAAATATAATAAGGCTCCAATTGCATTAAGATATGGTACTTTCGGACTAAATATCTCTTCATCATATTCTTTAGAGCGAAATTGATCTTTTTAGGATCAAGAGACCGAACAATCATAGGGATACTTAATGAATGAGTTTTATTCATATTGAAACGTTTTAAAATCTTTTCAACATAAACAGATTGATGGATAAATATTTCATTAGATTTGTGCTCGTTCTGCAGGTTGAGACAATATTTAGTTTTTCCTAAATCCTTCATTTCAAATTTCTTTTTCAAGTATTTTATAGTCTTTAGAACCTATTTAGAAGTTCCAATTATATTCTTGAACGTATACTGCTACAATGGTGAATTCAAATTCTGATATTTTTTGAATATGCATAGGCATGTTATATTATTAATATATCATTTTTTTTTATCAAATATTTGCTCAAGCGATTGTACCAAATTTGCCCAATTTGTTTCGATGCATATAAAGATCGTTGTAGTTTGATTGAGAATAAACTATAATCTTTTGATTTATATGCTTCAGGAATTCTAAATCCTTCAGGGATTTTCATATAAATCTCAGCGTCAAGTAACCGATATAAGTAAGTAATTACTATATCTATAAGACGCATATTAAGTCTTTCTTAGATTGCCAAATTTTTTAAAAATCAAAAGTTAATTGTATCTAACATGTTTAACATCTTCAAGTGTATAGACTACATGGTCAAATATTGTACGTTTGACAAGATAAGTCAATTCTACTTGAATTGCTTCTTTCTATTGAAGCCAATTATGTCTTTGTCTATATTCATCAACAATTTTGGGTCATAATTATCTTATATAACTTTAGTAGCTACTATAAACGAGAATACATTATTGATAATTATTTCATTACGATCCCACATTTCTCCTATATATGTAAAATTTGTAGACTTTTATTCATTTTTTTTAATTCTAGTGCCACTAAAGGGGCAATTGTTACTTCAAGGAAAAATGTCATTTCATGGACGAATACGGATGTCACTTCAGGGATATGTAACTCTTTTCAAGCTAATGGTTAAAAAAAATGTAGGTATATTTATTGCTCAAACATTATTTTCAACATAATCCTGATTTTTTAATTTTCTCTTTTGTGGAACAGAACCTTTTAAACTAATTGGTCTACCATGCTTCTAGCGTGCAGTAGACGATTCTTCAAGAACAATCATCCGAGTTGGTGTATTAGCAGTTGAAATATATGATTTGTTCACTCTTGCATTATTAGTAAATGCATATGGTAATTAATTTACAATTTGCTGAAGCTGCATTATCCTTCGCACTTTATTTTCAAATTGATTAGTGCAATAATCAAAATGAGACATAGTAATTATTTTTCAAGAAAGTCTAGGCCTTACTTCTGGAGGCATTTTCTTTTTCTTTAATGGTGAAAAAATTGTTTCACTAAAATGACAATTCGCAAAGTATGAGGTAAATAGATCACCCGTTAAGAGTTCAAGACATATGATAATAGAAGGTGAGTTAAAACCAACATAAATCTCCAAACAACATTGATATCCCATCTTTGTACGTTATGGAGGAGCTATAAGAACAGCAACAACACAACCAAATATGCATAGATGAAAAATGTGAGGTTGATGACCACTAACAAGTTGCAATGGGGAATATTAATGATAGGCAATAGGTCTAAAATAAATTAATGTCGTAGCATTCAAAATAACATGTCCCCATGTAGAAATTGGTAATTTAATACATAATAGTAAAGTTCGAATAATTATCGCGAGTCATTTAATGAGTGATTTAACTAATCTATTTTGTGTATGGACATGTGGAATATGATGATCTATTCCCCACTAATGTACAATAGTCATCAAATGTCTTAGAAATAAATTCATCGCCATTATCTTAATGTATAATCTTGATTAAATAACCAGATAATTGTGCCCTTAATTTGATAATCTGTGCAAGCAATCTAACAAATGTAATATTACGAGTAGATAATAAACAAATATATAACTAACGAACATATGCATCAATTAAGACTATAAAATAGGCCTACAAATATCTCATTGAATTCTCTGTAAGAATGATGAGGATTTAAAACCAATTTTACAAAAGGATGGTTTAACTACCAATTTTCTTTGTGAGTAAGCAGTACAAATGTTCCCATTAGACAATAGAATCTTCTGGTTTTTTAATGGGTGTCCATGATAATTCTCAATAATTTTACGCATCATTGTAGATCTTAAGTGACTAAGATGGTCATGCCATAATATAAACATTTTTGTATCAATAGACTTTTAGCTTATTACTGCGTAGTTATCAATTGCATTTATAATTGTACAGTATAACTCAGATGATAAAGTTGAAACATTTTTTAATATGCATTTTTTGCCTGAGACATTAGAAGTAATGCATAAATACTCTATACTATTATCATTTAGAGTCTCTATATGATATCTATTTTGGCGGATATCTTTAAAACTAAGTAGATTTCTTCTGAACATGGCTGAATAAAAAGTATTATGAATGTATAATCTAGTTCTACTTGTTAACAAGATTATGACTCTTACGGAGTTTTCGGTCAAATCTGCAGGACTTGATATGATATTTACCTTAACTTCAATGTTTGTGAGCTTCAAGAAGTATTTATTATCTTAAAGAATAATGTGTGTAGTAGCACTATCAGCGAGATATATATCCTAAACTTTCTTTCCCAAGAGAGACAATTCATTTTCATCCATATCATTTTACTAAAGAAAACTTCACATTAGTGATTAGTAAAATATAAAATATAAAATATATTATAACAAAAAGAGTTAAGATGAATAATACATATAGAAGAGGTATAATTAAATTTGTATCATTATTCTTTCCTTACACTTTCATAGGTGCTAGATAAAGCTATACTAGATGTTTTGACATACAACAAGTACGTAATCAATGTCATTTCATACCACAATGATGACAACAATTGCCATATCTTTAAATTCCACTTCTAATGGTTACGTATATATTTGTGTTTTGTTATTTATGACCATTGCATGAGCAATAATGTGTCTTTTTCACCATTTTGAACATATTCATTTATATTCACTTCTAGGATTGCTAGTTTATATTCACTTCTTAGAATGGTTAAACAAATGAATGAATATTGTTTATAGTAAGCAAAAGACATGAAAATAATTTCAAATAATTTTGAATTTATGCCCACAAAATTATTGTAGCAGTACCACATATACGGTATAGAAATAAAGAATGTATTTTCTAGTATATTCTCTTCAATGGATATTTATAATTAAAGCTGAGTAATATTCAGCAATAGTTTTGCAATCTCATAATTTTGTGGAGTATTTCATATCTTTATTTTAGATAAAATATATCAATTTAGTGGTTATAATTAAGTTCAAATAAACACATAGGAAAAATCATAATTTTTAATTTTCATCCTGCAGGGATATTTATTTTTCCTTTTTAGACGATGCCTTTTGGGCCTATGACATTGATAATGCATTTTAACATCTTAAAATCATGAAAGGATAATGAGAGTATATAAATATACTCAGAATTTCAGGTTCGTAATATTTGTGAATTTAGAATTTCATGTTCTAATCTAGTAGTTAATATTCAGAACTCCAAATTCAAAAAATATATAAACATACTCAGAACTTCAAGTTTATATATGATTTGTAAGATTAGAACTTCCGATTCTACTATAAAGATTAATATTTAGAACTTCAATTCTAACTTTAAAATTATTTTCAAAATTTTAGGTTTTAATTTTGAAATTAATCTTTAGAACTTTTAGGTTAAAATTCAGAATTTTAGATTCTGGCTAGAAATTGAATTTTATAACTTCAGATATGAATTTTAAAATAATTTTAAACTTTTAAACTTAATAGTAATTAAACTAAAATATAAGAATCAAAATAAAATATAATAAATAAATATTTAAAAATAGAAGATGTGATTGATAGTGTTTAGATATAAAAAGGTAAAGAACAAAATAAGTAACAAACATTCTTCAATCATATTTTAGAACTTCAGTTCTATGGTTGATTTTAGAACTTTAAGTTCTAATCCCTTCATTTTTTTTATAAACTTCAGGTCACAATAATAATATTAATAAAATATATATAATATCTTATTTTTATTTTTTGACATAAAAGATCGAATATAATAAAAATCATGTAGCATACTAATAAGAATAGTTGTATAAAATAAATAATATAATAGTATAAGAATAATATAACATACAAATATTTAGTTAAAAATATAAATATTTTGCATATCTATATTTGAACCATGCTAATAACGTATTGTAAATGGACTATTAACTAAAAAATAAATATAAAAGAAAAATGAAAAGGGGGAAATATTATAAAAAATAAAGAGTATAATAAATATTTTATAAAGGTATCTAATTGATAACGCAGCCAATATGTTCGTGGTGTTGCAACAAATATGGATTTATGAGAGTTGATATTTTGACGATAGTTCCTCTGTCATCCCAATTATTTTCATCCTATGGCAGAGGCAGACACTAAGACATATCCGTTCTCTCTTGTCTTGTCTTGTCTTATCTTGTATAATCAAAATAGAAAACATAATGTTTGAAAACTTCAGTTAAAATTGAGTTGGCCTCTTTCTCATAATTTCTTGTATCTTCTAGTCCTAGTGATGTGTTGAATGACGAATTTAGTACGAAAAAATAATTTGTCTGGAGGAATTTATTAACAATACAATCAGAGGGGAACATAACTGAAATGGGACCCAAAAGTTGCCTCCTCAACAGTGTACTACGAGCCATGAACCATCTGACCCGTCCATGTTAATGTTATTACTATTACCCATAATTAGGTGTATTTTTATTATTATTTCTGTAGAAAAAGAACACAGACAGTCCTATCTCCCATGCCATGGCCCCATTTCCGCTTTTCTTCCTAGATTTTTTCACACGGACAACATAAGGTATAGGTTAGCCATTCCAAAACAACAGACCATTTGTATTGTGGTCCATCAATGATCAGATCACCTATCAGATGTGATAATCAATTGGTGGAAAACCCGACTGTGCAGATTCATTTACGAAAGAGATATGGATGTTGTGGGGGCCCCGAGGAGAGAAAAGAGTTTGTGTTGGGGTAGTTGTGACGAAGAAAGCAAGAGTGCTTACTTGAGCATCTGCTTCTGCAGTAAATGGAAGGTAGTATATTTTAAAATATACTATTTCATGCGAAAAAAATAAATATAAGCAACACAAGTTATAAGGATTAATGGCATAAAAATAAGTTACAAAAATTTAATTTTTGACAATTTTATAATTTGAATTCATAAATTATTTCAACAATTAATTTTGATAGTTTTATGATTTGAATTCAAGTATTATTTTTATATTAATAGTATTTTATAACAGTCATATTCTTATAACTATAAAAATAGATTCTTGATCATAAAGTTAAAAGATAGAACATTTTTTCTCCTTTACATTTTCTTTGCTTTGGTTCGTATCATCTCTACTTTCTTTTCTTTGGTTAGTATTTTTGTTCATAAATTGTTGCATTTGGGAGTACACTCTTATAGCAATATAGCCATTGTATCATGGAGTATAGACCACACATTTAATATCCTTATTGTACCGAAAAAATTATTCTAGAAAGGCGAAATTCTATTCTTTAGGCCGTGAATACTAGTATTGACTTTTTTTTGTTGTTTTTGCTGGGTTGTTGCTGTTTTTCATTGTTGTTTTTGCTGTGTTGCTACTATTTTTTCTTATTGTTTTTGATGGGTTGCTACTATTTTTTTTGCTGTTTCTGCTGGGTTGTTGCTATTTTTCCTTATTGTTTCTATTGTGTTGCTGCTAGTTTTTCTTGATGTTTCGCTGTGTTGCTACTAATTTTCCTTGCTGTTTTTGTTGTGTTGCTATTGATTTTTCTTGCTGTTTTTGTTTTGTTGATACTAGTTTTCCTTGTTGTTTTCACTGCATTGCTGCTACCATATAACAATTTAAAGAACATAATTTTGTTTATATTCACTTCATCATGGAAGCTGTAATGATCACAATCAAGTATTTGCCCGACATCTCCAAAACAACAACTTTTGATGGTGAACATTTTAAGCATTGACAGGGTAAAGATGTCTACAATCTGTCAAACTACTTCAAAATGGGACCACCAACGGAAGATACTTCTAATTATGCCCAATCGATGGAGAAATAGATCGTCAAGAATAAGGTATGCTGACACACCATCCTCAATACGCTTTTGACTAAACTTTATGACATCTATTACAAGTATACATCTACTTTTGAAATTTGGGAATTAATGAAGAAAAAACATATTGCTGAAGATGTTGGATCTCAAAAATATACCATGGGTAATTTTCAAATTTTTAAAATTTTAAAATGAACGATGAAAGATATGTTTCCTCTCAAATCCATGATTACCATTTATTAATAAATGATTTGAAAAATGATGATATTAATCTTCAAGAATCTTTTATAGCTGGTTGTTTAATTGAAGTACTTCCGGAGTCATGGAGAGATTTTAAAAATAATATGAAACATAAGAGGAAATATATGAGCCTCGAGGAATTAATTGTATACATAAGAATTGATGAGAAGAATAGGATCAGAGATGAAGTTGAAAAAGTCAAGGAATTTAATTCCAAGGCAAATGTTATTGAGAATAAGCCTCCTCACGAGAAAAAGAAGCATTTTGAACAAAAATAAAATTATTTTTTATAAAAACTCTAGCTTTAAAAAAAAAAAGCATAGTGTTATGTTTGTGGAAAACTTGTGTACTATGCTAACCAATGTAGGCATAGGTTCAAAAGAGAGACAGAAATCCTCCTAAAGTCAATTTAGCTGAGAGAGATGATGAAATTATAGTTGCGGTAGTGGTTTCTGAGGCAAATATGGTTTCTTGTGGAAACAGAGATTGAGTTATTAATTTTGGAGCTACTGAACATATATATAGTGACAACAATCTGTTTCATGATTATGGACTAATAAAAGAAGGAGAATAATTTATCTATCTTGAAGATTCTAGATCCACGCTAGTCTTAGGCAAAGGGAAAGTTCTTCTCAAGCTCACATATGAAAAAATAATTTCTCTTAGCAATGTATTGCATGTTCCAAATATTCGATATAATTTAATTTTTATATTTATACTTAGAAAAGTGGAATTGAAAGTGTCTTTTGAGAGTGATAAAATTGTATGACCAAAAATGGGATCTTTGTTGGGAAAAATTATAGTTTTGGTGATTTATTTAAACTTAATGTACTTGATGTTATCATGAATGAACATGCTTCTTCTTCTGCTTATATTGTTCATTCGATGGATTTATAGCATGGTAGATTGGGCCATTTAAAATTTTCTTATATTAAGAAAATGAAAAATTGTGGTTTGTTGCTAAACTTAAATTTGTCAAATGAACATAAATGGAAAGTTTGTGTAGAATCTAAGTCTACAAAGAAATCCAACAAGATTATTTTGAAAAGAGAGAATAAACTTCTCAGTTTAATTCATAGTAATCTTGGTGATATTAAACAAACTATAACAAGAGGAAAAAAAATGTATTATATTACCTTGATTAATGATTTTTCAAGATATATAAAGTATATCTTTTAAGAAATAAAGATGAAGCTTTTGAAAAGTTCTTGATCTATAAAAACGAGTTTGAAAATCAACTTCATAAGAAAGTTAAAAGATTAAGAACTGATCAAAGAGATGAATATAAGTCTAGTGAGTTTGATAGTTATTGTAAGGATCATGGTATTATCCATGAAATAACCCCACCTTATTCACCTAAATCAAATGGTGTAGCTGGAAGGAAAAATATAACATTAAAAGATATGGTAAATGCCATGTTGATAAGTTCTAAAGCATCGTTAAATTTATGGAGGGAAGCTATTTTATCTACATGTTACATCCATAATAGAGTTCCCCATAAAAAGACTGGAAAGACACATTTTGAGTTATAGAAAGGCTATAACCCTAATCTATCATACTTCAAAGTGTGGGGTTGTCTTGCAAATGTTTTATTACCTAGTCCTAAGAGGAGTAAGTTAGGACCTAGGACAATAAACGCTATGTTTATAGGTTATACTCAGAATAGTTCAGCTTATAGATTTTTAATTTTTCCAAATAGAAGTAATTTGTATAATGCTAATACAATTATAGAATTTAAAAACACTAAATTTTTTGAAACTATTTTTCCAAAGAAGGTTATAATAGAAAAGCCTCAATCATTAAAAGTTTCAATAAGTGATCCTCGAAAGAGTTCATATTCTGAACCAAAGAGAAGTAAAATGAAAATAATTGCTACTAGTTTTGGTGAAGATTTTTATGTACTTTTTTTTTTTTTATGGAAAATGATCCACAAACTTTTGAAAAAGTAATGACTTCTCGAAATGCATCACTTTGGGAAGCAGTAGTAAATAGTGAACTAGATTCAATTATGAGTAATCATGTTTAGGAATTAGTTGATTTACCACAAGGTACAAAACTCATTGGATGTAAATAAATTTTCAAAAAGAAGTTTAATGTTGATGGATCTATTGATAAGTATAAGGTAAGATTAGTTGCCAAAGGATATACTCGGAAGAAAGACATAAATTATTTTGATACTTATGCTCCAGAATCAGGAATTATATCTATTAGAGTTTTTATCACATTAGTTGCAATATATGATTTACATATCCATTAAATGAATGTAAAGACTGCGTTCTTAAATGGAGATCTAGATGAAGAAATTTATATGCAACAACCAGAAGGTTGTTGTTGTTCCAAGAAATGAGCATAAAGTATGTAAATTAATTAAGTCATTATATGACTTAAAACAAGCACCAAAATAGTGGCATGAAAAATTTAATCAAGTCTTAAATATCTTGTGGATACCTGAGTAATGATTCAGATAAATGTGTTTACTTCAAACCCCATAGATAATAACACATATGTGATCATATGTTTTTATGTTGAGGACATGCTCATTTTTAGTTCAAACATGCAAGTGATAAATGAGACTAAAAGAATGCTTGCTTACAATTTTGACATAAAAGATATAGGAGAAGAAAACCTTATTATGGGTATTAAAATTATTAGAATAAATGATGATCTCATGTTATCGTAAGATCATTATGTTGAAAATCTTCTTAAGAAATTTGGATTTTATGATTATAAGTCTTTTTCTACTCCTTATGATCCTACTTTTCATCTTAAGAAAAATTTAGAACATAGTGTGAATCAAAATAAATATGCCCAAATTATAAGTAGCCTATTGTTTTTGGTAAATAATACTAGGCCTAGCATAGCATATGCATTCTGTAGATTGAGTAGATATACTTAAAATTCAAGTATGGATCATTGGACTGCTTTAATAAAAGTTGTAAGATATTTAAAATGCACCATAGATTATGAGCTTAAATATAGATAATCTCCACCTGTGTTAGAAGGGCACAATAATGCAAATTGGATTTTAGAATCCAATGATATTAAATCCACTAGTAGTTATGTGTTTACTCTTGGTGGAGGTCTAATGTCTTGGAAATCTACCAAGCAAACTTGTATAGCTGGGTCTATCATGGAGTCTAAGCTAATAGCCTTAGAAAAAACATGTTGTAAGGCTGAATGATTATTTCTTAACAAATATTTCCATAACATCTCACCCTCCTATTTCTGTAGCTATACATTGTGATTGTCAGACTTCTATATCTAAAGCCAGAAGTAAAATATATAATGGAAAAAGTAAACATATTCATTTGAGACACAATATTATAAAGTAGCAGCTCGAATATGGGGGGTAGTGAGCCTATATTTTAGAATGTCAGAATTTAATTTGGTCGATCATCTGACAAAACCACTAAATAAGAGGTTAGTGGAAAATATGTTGAAGGGGATATGACTTCTGCCTAGAACATAAGACAAGAGTGATGGTAACCTTACCTATGTAATTAGAGTTGCTATGAAATAGGTTAAAAAGGGTAAGAATAAGTCACTTGTTGTCTTGTAAAACTATTGCTTTAATACAAGAGTCTTCCCTATGGCAAGACAGTGTCTATTGTAGTGTTTTAAGGTTGAAGAAAATACTTTTAATGAATTCTATAGCCTTATTTGGTGGTGTATTTAACTACAGGATGCACTTGATGGAGATTCACCTAGATGAGTGTGGAATTGGGTCGATTCCTATAAGAGCTAAGCAAGCATCTCTAGAGCGCTCATGAAAACTAGGATGACAAAAGACTATTAAAGTGTTAAACCGCAAAACAATAACGTTATGTGAGAATTTAATGTAAACATCTTATCGTCTGTTTTGCACAAAAAGAGCATTGGTTCATAGAAAATATTAAATTTCACCAAGTTCTTGTAAATCACGGTTAGATGTTTAGCGGATGATTTATAGCTTGAAAAGCACGAGTACACTTGCATTAAATTCAAGTAGAAAGATTGTATATTTTGGAATATGTGGAGGATTGTATCAAATATTGGGTAGTATATTTCAAAATATACTATTTCACATGGAAAATAAATGAAAGTGACATAAGTTACAAGAATTGATGGTATGAGAGTAAGTTACAAAAATTTAATTTTTGACAATTTCATGATTTGAATTCAGACATTATTTCTACAATTAATTTTAACAATTTCATGAATTGAATTCAAGCATTATTTCTACATTAATAACCTTTTATAACAACCATATTCTTGCAACTATAAAAAGGGATTCTTGAATACAAGTTAAAAGATAGAACATTTTTTCCACTTTACATTTTCTTTGTTTTGGTTTGTATCCTCTCTATTTTCTTTGCTTTAGTTCGTATTGTTGTTCATAAATTATTGCATTTGGGAGTGCACCCCTTGTAACAATATAGTCATTATATTCTGGAGTATAGATCGCACATCTAACATTCTTATTGCAACAAAAAATTATCTTAGAGGGACGAAATTCTGTTATTTAAGACAGTGAATGCATGTCTTGACTTTTTTCTTGTTGGTTCCGTTGGGTTACTGTTGTTTTCCTTTGTTGTTTTTACTGGGTTGCTACTGTTTTTCCTTGCTGTTTTTGCTGGGTTGCTGCTATTTTTACTTGTTGTTTTTGCTATGTTGCTGTAGGTTTTCCTTGCTTTTTTGCCTTTTTGCTACTGGTTTTCCTTGTTGTTTTCACTGCATTGTTATTGCCATATAACAACTTTTTCTTTCTTTGAATTACTTTGTATGGAGGACTCTGTACTGGTATATACTATTGGGGTCTCTCTGTCTATTACGTTTTTGTCTCTATCTTTGTATTCGTATTTGCATTTCATGACCTGACCTCTTTCTTGGGGTCTATTGTCACGTGCACTGCATGTCCTTCTTTCACAAAAGAGTACTATTGATGAGAGGATGTATTTTATTACATCGTTTTCACCTTGAGTAACAAGCAGTCTTTATATGGGCAATAAATCTCATTGATCTTATTGTAATAAATTGTATCAATTGAATTTTTTTTTCTGCTTCTAAAAAAAACATTATTTATTTTGAAAAGATATTATAAATATAGGAATAACTTAGATGAATTTTGTTATAAGAATATGATTATAATCCTCGAAAATTCCCCATATACAATATATTAACAATTTTCAATAATAAATAATAACTGTAAGCAGTGTCATATTATACACGGTAGTACTATTGTAACGCCCTCACTTTTTTGTGGTACTTTGTGAGTCTTATAAGCCCCTAAGGGGTGGCCCTCGTAGTGATGTAACGTTTATGCCCGCAAAGCCTCACGACCCATAAGCAGAATTTGTCTGCTTTGGCCCAAGGCCTCACGGCTTTGTGACTTCGTAACCCCAGCCCAAGTTGGCTTATTTCTACTAAGTTTGCCTCCCCCACGACTTGAACACAGGACTTAGGTCTCCCATGTACAAGGTGAGTACCAATTCTCCTATGTAGGAGAATTGGTACTCACTTTGTACATGGGAGACCTAAGTCCTGTGTTCAACCCGTGGGGGAGGCATACTTTGTGAAAATAAGCCAGCTTGGACTGGGGCCACGAAGTCACAAAGCCATGAGGCCTTGGACCAAAGCTGACAAATCCTGATTGTAGGTCGTGAGGCTTCGCGGGTATAGATGCCACATCACTACGGGGGCCACCTCTTAGGGGGTTATTAGACCCGTAAAATGCCACGTAGGGGTGGGGACATTACATTAATGATTTTGACATGTCTATATTTTTCTAAAAACCATGAAACTTGGTATGCAACTTTAGATATATTTCAAATATAATTTTGAAAATTTTCACGATTTTATAAATTGAGGATGATTTGTTATGAGTTTTTAAAATACATATATTTATTGCCAATAGTGGTTGATAAATTTTATAACGTATAAAATGGAGATTATCTTTTTTACTTTAAGATGATATAAAGTTTTAAAACTTCTACAGTATATGGTCCTATATGTCAGCATAGCCTCTGTAAATGTTTAGAAGTATTTCGTAAAAGGGAATAAATTATGAAAAGTCATAAGTAAAGATTGATTTTATAACATGATTTAATGATAATTTTTTAGATCTAATTTTATATGAACATCTTTATAAGAGGTTATTGGTGTGATTTTAAGGCAAAATGTTGATAGTCTTTTGTGATTTGATAATGAAATTCGTTTAAGGATGGGAGAAAGTAACACCCTGATATAAGTGATGAATATTTTATAATATAATATTATAAAATATGAGGATTTGAACATAAGACAATTCATCCATGACTTGACCTTTTTAAAAATTATGATTGTATAATAATTTACAATATATAGAAAGCTAATGTTGGGACATATAGATTGAGTAGAAAATCTTTAGGGCATACGACTGCACATGTGACTATTCAAAGACAAATCTTATTGAATTTAGCAAATGTTTGACGTTAAAGTACTAAAAGGTTATAACCTATATATATTGCATAGTTATCCTTAGAATTCACTTTGATCAAGAGAATTAAAGAAGTATAAGGGACTAATGGATTTTTGAAAAAGATTATGGAAGAAGTTTTGGTAAGTAGGAGACTTGGATATACTATGTTAATGACAAAGCACTATGATTTAAGGGAAGACTTTGTGTGTTTAACAACCTTGACTTAAAGAATAAAACTTTGGTTAAGAGCATAACTCTCCATATATTGTTCATCCTTGTAGTATAAAGATGTATCGATATTTTTGAGTTCTTATTGATGGATCAATATAATGAAAGAGATCGCATAATTCATTGGGCAATACTAAATATGTTAACAAGTCAAGGCCAAATATTAGAGACTGTTTAGATTGTATAAAACTTTATTGGCTCCGTAATGGGGATTGGGAGCACATAGCCATATATTATTTTTCATGAAGTTATGATGTTATAAAAGGCTACAATGTAATTTGGGTGAATTTTGATAAGTTGATGAAATTTGTACATATTATTCTAGTGCGAATCACTTATTGCATGGATTAGTATATATAATTGTATATTGTTGAGATTGTAAATTTAAATAGAGTACTTATTTTCATCGTCTCATAGTAGAGATATGAAATTTACATCAATGTTTTGGGAGAGTTGGCACAAAGCTATTGGCACGAAGTTGACCTTTATTTATGCATGTCACCTATAAACTGATAGACAATCAAAGAAAATTTTAGAATTCATAATAGGTTGACTAGGTGTTCCTTAAAATTGCTTTATGAAAATGAATCATGAAATATGAAATAAAATAAAAGTTAAGTCAAAGGTTCGATTGAATTTTATTTTTGAGATACTCAAAAGGATAGGAGATGTCGCTTATCGACTTGCTCTTTCTCTATTATTATCTAGAATTTATGGTGTGTTTTATATGTCTATGTATGTAAGAACGTTCCCAACTTAGCACGTGTGTTAGGTTATGACCCACCCCAACTTAGAGATGATTTAACCTATAAAAGATCACCTATTCAAGTTCTAGATAGCCAAGTGCAAGTGTTGCATACTAAAAAGATATTTTTTTGTGAAAGTTTATGGTAAAACCACTCAATAGAGGAAACAACTTGGGAATGAGAAGATGAATGCGAGAGAAGTATTCCTAACTGTTTGATGTATAAAGTATGTATAAATTTCAAGGACCAAATTTTTTAAGGTGGGGAGAGTTGAAACACCCACATTTTCTTAAAGTATATACTATATAATTATATCTATAATTTGTTAATTTTTCAGGGGTATAAATATAAAATAGGAAATAATAAGATCTTTAATAATAAGTAATAACTTTTGGGTAAAGTAGATAAAGAATTAAGTCAAGAGGCTGAATTGAAATTTTCTCAATAAGTATAAATTAAACCTAAATTGTATTTTAGGGTATTTGAAGAATTGAGAGTGGAGAAGCCATAAGAATAAGAGATAGAGAAGAAGAAGAAGAAGAAGAAATAGAAGAAAATGAGAAAATTGGTAAGTTTATACTTAATTTTTGTATTGGTTTATAAGAATTAATGATTATCATTAGTTAGGATTCTATTTTGTTATCTATGTTTTAATATTTATGGTGATTATAATAATGTAATAAAATTAGGGTGTTTAGATTTTAATTTCTTATAATTAAGAATTAGGGCTATTGTTTTGTAGAGTAATAATAGAGAAAAATAAATATTTTTTAGAATTGATATATGATAGTAGTTTAATGCGTGAATTTTGTAAATTTATGTGTCACGAATTTGACTAAGCTGATTTAGGTGAATAAATTAAACATCTTTAAGGTTATTATGAATTTTGTTTCATAAAAAAAATATTGAGTTCTCAATTTTTAATGATTTTTCAAAATTAACCATAGAATACTGAAAACTGCTTGCTTTTGTAGAATAGCTGAACGACAAAATTTTTTTAGTTAACAAATCGACTTAGAAAATTATGAAAATTTTTATAATAATTTATGAGTGTGTTCGATATATCATATTAAAATTTTAGGGTCAAATTTTTTGTTTTCGAATTGATATAAAATTATGAATAAACATAGTACACTGCCGATTTTTGTTGGCAGAATTTGAAGTTTTTAAAACTAAATTTGTTTAAATGATTTATAAGATGAATTTAGTCCCAAAAATTTTAATTTATTACTTTCAATATATCTATATGACCTCTGCAAAATTTTAGGATATTTGGACATGTATTGTATTTTCTAAAAATCAAATATTGAAGATCACTCAGTATATTTTATAACGCTGTTAGGGTAAATGATCAAATTTAGGGTATGAAAAGAAATAATTTTAAGAAGAGTTAGGGGTCCATATTTTAATATGATCTTATATTATGTTTATTAAATATTATGTTATGATTTTATAAGGAAATAACGTTGTTTAAAGTAAAAGAAAAATCCTTAAACAACATAAGGTCAGATTTTGACAAGTTTAAGAATATTAAGTGATTAAATGAAATAGATGATGTAAGTGGTACAATTGAGATCTAATGAGTTATGTTATACTTTTTGATAGTGGTACAAAGTTTATGAATGTTAAATATTTGATTATAGGTTCAAGTGCTTAAGTTAATTGGGTTACAATCTTCAAGAGGTAAGTATACTAGACTTTTAAAAAGAATCACAATAAACATATGTATGTATTTGACTGTGTTTTTAAAAGTATTTTTCAATTATATGTTATTATGAAGTATTAATTTTTCATTATTATGTGTTTATGTAGTTATTCACGATGATGTGTTTATATGTGATTGCTTATAAGTTATGTGTATTAACATTGAAGCATGAACATATGCATTGTGTTTTAAGTAACAAGAAGTGGTTTTGTTTAAAAATATTCATGAAAGTTAAGATTTTTGTACTAGGGAATCAAACTTCATTATTTGCTTAGTAGGCAATTACAAGTTTATAAGGAGCCTTTATATGTGTAGTCATTCCTTCAGATTTGATATATTGATAAGTATTGTTAAGTGTTCCGTATGATATGAGAGCTGTGTGCTATACCTTCGTGGAGGGAGCTATGCACCTCCAGAGTTCCTTATTCTGTGATTGGAATATGGAAACTGCGTGCTACGCCTTCGTAGTGGAAGCCACTTCCAGAGTCCCTTATTCTGTACACCTCTAGGTATAGTGGTCTTCACATTAGTGTGAAGAAGTATTTGTGCATATAAGAAGACTCACCACTTATCAGGGTAAGGGAGTGGCTCTTACCTTCGGGCATGAGTGTTCACTGTTTTTGAAATCATATGCCTCACTTGCGCTTACCCCACATACGGTATATCATCTATGTGTGGCATTGGCTCAATAAGTGATAAGTGATAAGTGATAAGTGATAAGTGAAGTTCTACTAAATTGTAATTGAATAGAGATATTCGTAGTAAATTTTGAAAGAAGTTTGTACAATATTTAAGTATTATGAAAGTTTTGAGATGATCATGGTTTTCAGCTCATGTCATATCATGTGCACGCATTGTATATAAGTATGTATGTATTTTGTGTATATAAAAAATTAGTATACTTACCGAGCTTAAAACTCATTATAGTTTATTATGATTCCCAGATAATTGAAGTTAAGCTCATAGTGGATGGATTTGGTTGAACATTTGTTGTTCCTTGGTTATTTAAGATTTAAGACTTCTGTTATTATTAAGTTTTGTAAGTTGTTCAAAAGTAGGTTTGTAATTAAGGAATATTTATGAAAGTGTGAGTTAAATCATAATGCTTCCGCATAATTTAAGTCTTGTAATTTAAGAAAAATCATATCTCAAATTCCTTTGAATTCGAGAGCGTTATAATTTAGTATCAGAGTTAAGGTTTGAGGTTCTATAGATTATAAGTGATGAGATAATTATTGAGGCAATGATTTAAAATTCTATAGACTTTAAGTAGTGACATAAGGATTGAGGTAATGTTTTAGTTTCTTAGACATTAAAATTGACTGAAAATTGATTATTTAGACATTAAGATGAAATTTCATGATTGGTTAAAAGGTTTGAGATTCTTTGAACTTTGCGAATAATTAGAATTCAAATTATGAATTTTATAGACTTAAGATAAATAATTAATTCAAGGTTTAAAATTTTAGAGAGTCAAAGATGTGACTTAATTATTGCAATGAAGGTTTATAATTCTATTGACTCTTAATTATAGAAGTTAAAAGGAACTATACAGAATGTCAAATCCTTAGATTATATACATATGTATTTATATGTAATTATGTTTTATTTTGCGTTATAGTAAGATGTTAACGTTTAAGTATTGACATGAAAGAAAACAATTACACAAGTTACTGAGATTGTTGCTAGAGGTTCCAAAAATCAAGCTAATCTTAGTGTTTGTTATCAAAGATTGTGTACAAGGTATGTTTAGTGTGATACAACTCCAATCCAATAACCTCAAAGCCAATACTAAAGTGAATACCTTGAATATAGTAAAGACATCTAAAAAGCTTTAACCTATTTTTGAATGTTCAGTGAATTCATTGGTGTATGATTCATGGATACAAAATGTGGAAGATAAATTTTATTTCATTGATTATATTAAGTAATTAGATGGTTATATGTGCTAGCCATTATTATGAGATAAGTGATAAGGCTCTCAATGTTAATGATTTTAGACTGATACATTTTAAAAAACTTATTTACGAGAGCTAATCTTCTCAATAGTTAAGAGACATGAGAAAAGTTTAGTGGTATAAGAAAATTTATAGTAGAAGTATTGACGTTGAGGAATTGATGAAAGATAATAGAAAATCATAAAAAATAATAATTTGATTTGTTTAACCAGTGTCATGGGACCCGCAAAATGTCAGATAGGGGTAGGGGCGTTACAACTACGGAATTACGTTAACCAGTGTCATATTATTGGACTGTTTCTCAAACTTTTGGGTTATGATCGATCAAGTGCCATGTCTTTTATTTAAGAACAAGCAGACAAATCCTCATATCTGTTAACGAGGGATAGAACAGAACTGAACAGCCATCTGAATTAACAATAACTAGGGAAGCAAATGCCAATTTAATCCAGGTCGTCTTCTTCGTAGTAGCCACCCATATGCTGTGTCACAACAGATCACCCTATCTCTTTTGTGTTTATCCAATACAACACAATTTGATCTTTGCTACTGACTTGGGAGAAAAGAAAATACAAATCTTTCATGATTAAGAGTTCTCATAACAAAATTTTGACGAAAGGTTATGGATGGTCTCATCATTTTTTACAAGAATTTAGGTCAAATTCACATCACCAAATCTAGATTTTCTACAAATAACTATTGTCAAAGGCTACAATGGCGGTCTCATCATTTTCATTATACTGCCCCCATTCTCAGATCAAACTTGGTCAGTGTACCATAAGCAGTTTGATAACATTCCTTGCTTGAATTACTGAGCGTTAAGCCTTTGGATGTCTACCAACTGGTCAAGATCACCTCGCCTTTGCTTCAATAATGGAAGGCTTGTCCTGAAATTATGTATTACGAATGTATTAGAATCAGAGTGAATAAAACATAATATTGGATCAGCAGTTCGGTAAACTAGAGACATTTTTAAAATAACAACTATTTTTGTAGGTTGGAAAAGCACATCACCTTCTGAGCTCAATTACGGAATAATCAATCTCCGCTATGATTATGTCCTCAGCATGTTCGATTGTAGACAGAACTTCTCCAAACAGTCAGTCATATTTTAATTAGCACTTCTGCTGCGCATAGAGCACACAAGATCCAACCACAGAAACTTCACCAGTTTTCATGGTAACAGCTCTTCTTTTTACAAGTTACAACTAGCAAGAAAGAAGCTGTAAGAAAGCTGAAAATAAAATATGCATCTACTTACTGGTCCTACAAGAGTGGAGTGGCCCCAGGCCACATAACTAGGTCCATCATTTCGAGCAGGTGAACAAGTTGCTACGTACAACCGCCATTTTCATTTTACCAGGAAAGGAAGTTTCCCAAGAGAAACCCTCATATGTATTGCACAGATTAACCCAATATATGAGATGCAATATGTGATTGGCTTAAAGGAAAAGAGTCAAATCTGGGATGTCTAGTTGCAGATTACTGGTTCTTTAATTAGGAAGTCTACGTGCAAGATACCTTAAAAACTTACCAAAGATGTTGAATCACTGTGTATATTGAGGTTTTCATTTTCACTACGAATAGTTTACAGGTTTAAAACCTGGCAGCCGTCAACCTGCAAGCTGCTTGAGGAAACTCCTTCAGCTTCTACAAAAATCTTCTGTCCGAAAAAAAAAACCCTTAACTGGAAGGAATATCCTAAACAGTAAGCATGAGGATCTATGTATGTATGTACGTAGGTGTGTAGGTATTTGATGAATCAATAGATGGATGGACGGACGATTTTGAGGTACCATACGCTATTGTAGTGTACTATAAATACGTTTGCAGGCCAGTTTGGTGTATGGTATAAGGAATAAGATTGGATTAAAATAGTTTAATACCATATAATTTTATGTTTAAAAATAAAAAGAGAGGATGAGATAAATTATATGAGATCCACATATTTAGTAAGAAAATGATGAAAAAATTTATACTATAATAACCCTTAAAATAACATAGGATATGATAAGATGAATATTTGAATTCAAAAAATAATTTAAAAATAATTTAAATTAATATTTTAAAATATTTACTTAGTCATTAATTTTTTATTTTATTTTAAATAAATAACTATTTAATTTAATTTTTAATAATTTTAAAATAAAATTATAAATATAATTTTATTTTATATTTTCGTATGCCAAACATAATATAATATTACGTATAATTATATATTATTTTAAATTATTAATTTTATTCTATTTTATTTTATTATATTCTGTGTACCAAACGAGTTCTACGTATACTAAAATAACAAATCATAAGTTAAATGATAAATTCCAGGGTAAGGTATACTTTCCCCGAGCCCATGTCCTCTTTCCACACAGTTATTCACATTTTTATTTACCATATACTCCTGTCCCCTTGTTAATGTTTCGTCACCCCTTTTCTTAGTCCCATAATTTATCTTGATCTTAAAAGGTCCAAATGTTAAATAGTGCATTTTTCCCAGATAACATACTGATCATTTTATCTCACTTTTCAAGAGAGTAAGGTTGGAAATTGAACCTACAATTTCCGCTGTTATAAAGATCAGCACTTCTTAAAATTGTGGTTAAAGAATCGTGACATTTAATCTGAGATGGAGATGGCACTAACTGCAAAAGATACGAAAGCCTATATGCTAATCTACAGCCCTGCATATGAAAGAGCAAAGAATAAATCAGTATGACAATAACAACCATCATATATAGCAGTGACAACGCAAAGTAGACCGGTCTGTATTAATATATAAGAGTATACAAAATCATCAAATGAAGAAGCATATCGTGGAAAGGAAGATATAGAGATTTTAGTAAATAGTACATGTCACAGGAATAAGTAATCATATAGAAATTTGTCTGCGTTATAGCAAAGATAGTCTTCCATTTTATCTTACTTGTATGATGGAAAGTTATTTCTAGATCATACCAAATCATGCATAATAAATTTACTTCCTCAAATAAATTCGCTGGTGTCTATGAAATGCACTATATCTTGTAGTCCATGTTAAAGGAAAAGAAGCAGTATGCATAATTCAAATTTCAAATCACTCTTTTCTGTCAATGAACAGGTGCTTAGATTAGAGACAGTATCAACAATCTCAAACCCAGTTGTAGTTAACCTAAATGCATTTCAGTTTATGCAAGAGCAGTATCTTAATTTGTAATTATCCTGTCATTTGAAGAACCTGTTAGATATAATGTGGAAAGGACGGTTAAAAATGGTTCGCACAGTCTTTGGTAGATAATGGTAAATCTCTGCCCTACTTATTATTAAGCAAAATATTTACAGCGATAACTGAAAT
>JAXCLQ010005746.1:0-48852 GCA_035584115.1 Cedrela odorata
TACCTTTCAAGGAAATAGGCAAAAGGGAGCAACACGATGCTTGCCACAATATGACGGTATGTTATGTAGACATGAGGATTCATTCCATGATGGAAGGAAGCCTCGGTGATAAAATAGAGAAAAGTGGCCGCTATCTGAGCCATAACCATGAGGAGGTGTGGCTTGAACCTCGTGAAAATTTGCGAAAGAGAACTTGCTTTCGGTGCCATGTTCTCCACTTGTTAATTTTCTCACTTTCTCTTCACAAGCTGAAGGATTAGGAACCCAACAACAACCTATAAATATAGAGGCTGACAGAAGCTTCGACGCTTAGCTCATGTTTCTATTTGTATCATGTTATGTGTTAAATGGGTTTGTGGATGCATTTTATTTACCTGTGACAAGAAGCATTTTATTACACATGCCAAAAAATTTAAGAAAAAAGTACAATACATTGAAAGTACTTATCAAGATAGACGTGTTTGTCTTTATGTTGAAGTCAAGCTAGTGGTTAAGTTATTCTCCTAATTCAGTGTAAAAGTTGAGGAGTTGCAAAGGGATTTGTCATGGCTCTGATACTAAGTTGATTTTTATAGGAGTGAAGAGAACCAAAAGATTGAATGAATTTATGTATTTTAGCTTAATCAAACTTTACATATAAATGCACTATACACAAGTTTGAGATTGCTCTAAAACCCTAAGGATTTGTACAAACAAGAATACGTGTCTAATAAACAAGAAAACATAGTTGTCCTTGAGTTTTTGCTTTTCATAACAAATCAGAGGAGACAAGAGGATTAGGAAAAACAATTTTACTCATAAATTCGCTACTACCAAATTCTTATGGAACGAGTTTGGTATGTCTCTTAAGGAGTTTGGGACGGATTTGAAAAAATAAATTAAATTTCGTAGTGAGTATGAGACGGATATGGGTGTGGATAGATATCTGAGGATATATATATATATATATTTTAATTTTTAATTTTGAAAATACTAAAATGACATTGTTTTAATATTAATGTTAAAAAAAATCCAAAACGACATTATTTTAATATTATAATAAAAATTATTTTTTATTTTATCTTTAAATTTACATAATTATTCTTAATATTAAAAGAAAGTGAGTCAAAACATCAAATTAATTTAATTAAATAAGTTGTATTTTAAATTAATTATGTATTTTTTTTTATGAAATTGTTGTTATTAATTTTATTTTTTTTATTATATATACTTAATATTTTATATGAGAAATGTATTTTATTTTGAATTAACGTCAAAAATTTATAATTTAGTATCGAAAATCTTATTAAAAATTTATTAAAAATTCGCGGATATTCACGCGAATTTGATAAATATTAAATACCCGTTTAAGCGGGTTTTGTAATAAAATGTAAAATTTGTTATAACTTTGGTGCGAATTTAATCTTAAATTTTTCCTAATGAGAACTGCTTGTAAACTAAAATATTGCACCTGACAGTAGATGATGTGCTACTAAAATATTGCACCTGACAGTAGATGATGTGCTGCACCAAAGAGAGCTTACTGCTTACATTCTGAAATGCTAGTGCTGCTAGCAGCGTTAAGAAAGCTTCACTCCTTAACAATCAACACTATATATTACAATTTGTTGAAATCATTTTGAGTTCGAGAAAATATTAAAATGAGTAAAATCATGATCTTATATTTGATTACTATTCAATCGAATTTTATTTTTGGTAATAGATCGAAGTTTAGATTTTACTAAAAAAAGGTAATAAATAATTTCATTTAAATGTGCCAACTTTGTTCTGTTTTTTTATTTATGTTTTTACATTGTCTAATTTACAATTATATTCTGTTTTTTATTTATGTTTTTACATTGTCTAATTTAAAATTGTAATTTTGGCACAGAACTCTACGGAAACTATTAATATTTGTGAAATTATTTTTCTAAGACATGCTGTTTAAAGTGTAATCTGACTCTACCATTGATAATGTTCATGGACCAAGTTCGTACAATCCACCAGGCTGCCACTAACCAACTAAAGCTCTCAAAGCCAACTCTTTTTTTATGTTTTAACATAAAGAATAATTTGTCTTCACATTGACAGTGCATTCTCTCTTGTGCAATGTTCAAGCCCTTTAATAACATAATCCTATCTCGTTGGTTTAATTTCACAGGTGCTCAAGCTTACGAAATGATGCCAAATCTGCTTTAAATAATAATCGTGGAATTCGCCGTCAGGTTGCTTTAAGTTTGCATTACTTTTCAATACGTCACTATATTCCTATATCATTGATTTATGCCCGCCATGCTTACAAAATGATCCCACCACGTTTTTGAATTTGTTGTCACGGTGCTTTAATTGTGGAATTTGTTGTGGTGCTTTGACCTTACCTAACTTTTGAATTCGTCACCTCATCCATCATTATATTGCTTTTATTTTTTTTTCTTTCATTCATGAGATAACACGTGCACATCAAAGAATAGATAATCATGAAAGTAAAGCCAAAACCACTGAGAACATCACTGTTGGGATGAAGCGCAGCTCAAGAGTTGTCGTGAGAAAACAATCGTGCATGCTAAGAACAAGAAAAATATATATTCCGCTACTGGAGCAAATTCTTACATTTCAAACTATTTTTGGCAGCTCAACTAGTATGGTGGCTTTTGCGAAGATACTTAAAAAAAAGTTCGACAAGCTAGGGTGATTATACTTTTTTATTCTTTTATATAAAGGTTTTTGTTTTATTATCTTTTTTTTTTACAGATGAGTCACTTTTGGTCATAATATTGATAAATATTAATTCAATCGCTCTAACTTTATTAAAAAAAAAAAAAAGAAAGTAAAATATGTGATTCATTGATAAAGAATGACTGTGATGTTAATTATAAAGTTAAACGCTTTGAATTCCTCTTTGAAGTTCACTTTTATTAAAGTTAAAATTAAAAGCATTTTATTGAATTTCATTTATTAACTCAAACATTAAGTTATGGGTCTAAATGAAGTCGACTTCTATTAAAGTTAAAATTGAAAGCATTTTCATTGAATTTTATTTTTAACTTAAATTTGAAGTTATGAATCCAAATATTTATATTTAAATTATTTATAATTTTTTTTCGCATGTAATCTTAATTTTATTTATCCATCTTTGTCACCTCAATTCAAATAATTATTTTAATTTTTGGTGTTTAAGGGAATGTAAGTCCTTGAGTCATGGTTGCTATGATATTATATTGAACGGTCATTTGATTTAAAAACTTATAAGTAGATTTAATTTTATTTTTTAATATCACATGATCTGATAGAGTGTTTTAAATTTAGTTTTTGTTAATGCCAAAATTTTCATCTCCTTGGCCCAACAACAAATCTACGTAGTACTGGCGTGATCAAATTAGTTCAGGATTTGTGTGTGTTTTTTTTTTTTTTTTTTTGGTGACAACAAAAATTGGAAGTTGGGACAAGAATAGGTTTTTGTTTTTCTTTATTTTGTGGCCCACCTCCATAACTTATGATTCGTATGTTCATACAGGTTGTAACCTTTCCGTACTACTAATATTCGTAGTCGTAAAAAAGTATACTTTTTTTTTTCCAACCATAGTAGTTCTATTTGATAAAGGACTCTAGTTTCCTAATTCTTGTTCTTCTTGAGACCTTCTTATCACTTTTTCTTGATGAATTGAATTTTTATTTTGGGTTGGACCATTCTTGGATTTTTGAATATCGAGATAAAATAACACTTAAAAGAATTAAAAAAAAAAAGAAAAAAGAATGACTGTTTTCTAAAAATGAAAACAATGATAATATATATATTTTTTTATGCAAAAAACAAGTCTTTATAGATTATGTACGAATTTGTCACTAGTTTTTGAAGAATTAATTAATTTATAATTACATTTTTATAGCATGCCTTAATACATTGAAAAAAACACTTATTTCCCATCAGGAAAGATGTCAAACCAGAAAGCATCAGCAAACTATCTACAAGTAATGAAGAGATCCCATTTCGTTAGTTATGATAAGGTTGATTACATTAACATGCTAAAAATTAAGGAAACATATCAATTTTTCCCCTTATTTTTGGCTTAAATACCACTTTCTTCCACGTTTTTTAAAATATTTTAAAACTCTCCATTGTTACAATTATTTGGTCAATTGCTACTCTTTTTGCCATTTAACACATTTACCCCTAAATCTAAATCCAGATTAGGCCTAAATTGTGGCCTGTCCCTTTTTTTTCTTTTCATTTAACATATTTGCTTGTAAGAAATCTGAATTCAATTTGGGCCTAAATTGCGGACTGACTCAACTTGATTTTTCTTTAATTGAAAAAATAAAAATAAAAATAAAACAACAACACACCACCCACTGAATTCAAATTAAAAGGAAAAACATCTTGCAAACATGAAAGTCTGAACATTCTTTAAGTTACAGGGCAAACACTTTGACCATTGGATCGCACATAATGATAATCATTATGTCGAATATAATATATATGGGAGTTGCCTTGAGTTTTGGAAGATTGATTCAAGTTCTTGAAATGCGGTTCCTATCAAATCTAATAGTAAACAAAAAATAAATAATAATAGTACACAGTGACCTAAGACCCTAATTTTAAATCAAAATTTTGAGACTCTACCTACTTGTTTCCAAAATCACCCCTAGTCTCATGTAAACATTAGTTGATGACTAAAAATTATATTAACTAAACGTTGGTTTCAATAAACTCTGTAACAATGAGTACGAAATTATCATATTAAATAAGTTTAACAATTTAAAAAATAATAAAATAATAAATTTGTTATTATAAGTATAATTTTTTAATATTTTATTACTAAAATAATTATTAATTGATATATTTTAAATTATATAAAATTACAAAAAAATATAAAAAGTAAAACTTAATGTATGCAAACTAGTGCTTATCAAACTATGAACCAGTTGCTGAACAATTAATTGTGTCTAATAAAAATTTGGTGAAGTTTCTATAAACAATAGTCCTTTGAGCGTAAGTCATTGAACTAATTGCTCAGGTTAAGTTTTATCTTATTTCTTTCGCCATTTTGCGGTTTGGTGCTTTTATAGGCCAGCACCATCTTGATAATTTAATGAATACTTTACAGATACATGCTTAGCTATACACGTCGAATTCATTAAAGAACTTACCATTTTTTTTATTTTTCATATATCATTAATTAAAACTGCAACATGTGCAGTTTTAACCTATTGTTCCTCCTTTATGGTTCGCCTTGTGGTACATCTTTGTCGGCGGATGTGATTTTCTATACATTGGGGTCTCTTGTTTCGTCATATATTGGATAAGATTGCTGCTTTGCTTTGATGTGAATTCTCAGACCACCTTTTTCCCCCTATTGAAGCATATATATAACCTAAAGATGACAATAATGGCTGAAAAACATAAGCTTAGACCCTAGTACATCTAAGATCTATTATTCATTTAGACAAAATAAAGGGTCAATAACTAAATTAATCCTCTTATACCAATTGAAAAACTTAAATTTAAATCTTAAAACACATGAGAAGAGTGAAAGATATTTTTAACAACGAAAGATTCAAATAATCAATAAATTAAAATATGTTAAAATTTGTTAAACTTAGACTAATAAATCTCAAACAAAATAATGCTACAAAGTTAAAAAAACAAATATAATATAAAGTAATAAACAATCCAAACAATAGAAACAAGAATTTGTTAACGAAGAGAAACTTTACGAAGAACTCTTCATAAGATAAAAACTTTCATGTTAATATAAGAATCACAAAAATATTCAATTAGTAAAGAATAGCTTACAACTGGTGATTTAGCACAATAACTCTTTATACTCAAATTTTACTAGCCTAATAAGTGACTTGCTTCAAGCAATTCGGTATTCAGAGCTATAAAATCTTCTTTCTTTTATAGAATCTTTGAACGACAAGTTCACAATATTAGAAGCCTAGTCACTAATAACAATAAGAACTCTAAAGACTTTTTAGTTGGATTTGAGTTTAAAATAATTGTACTATTTATTAAAAAAAAAAACACAAAGAAAAAAACTTGTTCACTAAAGAACTTCAATAAATTTTTATTAAAAAGAAGACAAGAAAATAAATGATAATAAATTTTTTTAAGTTGCAATAAGCCTCTCTCTAATTATGGGACACAACAATGTGATTTTATAAAGTTTGATTGCAAAAAAATATCTAAAAACAATTAGGTTTAGGAAAAAATATTGTTCACACCCACTGTTTACCTCTTAAGTGTGAAGTAAGCACTAGACTGATGTGAAGTAACAGTTTACGAGGCGCTGTTCATCGCTATTCACTATGCTTCACTCGAACACTGGGTCGGCTTGTGTCTTGGCACCAAACTTCTATTAGGTATGACACTGTTTATAAATATTGTTCACGTTCTCGTCACTAACTCAAACACAACCATTTTAATAGGGAATGAGCTTAATACTAGCAAAACAAAGTCACAGGAAAACTTTTAGTGCCTAGTCAGCAATTAATGAATGAAATATGCCATGCGCATCTTCAAATTACCTGCCCAAGTAAAGCTTTTCACCGAAAACAAAGTATGCTAGAAGAGCCACAAGTACTGTTGAAACGGGGCTGAACACGGTCACAAAAACTGGACCTCTTTTTTTTTTTGTGCAGGATAGTTGAATGAAAATATATAAATCAGAGGCCATTATTGCCAGCCTTGTATTTCCATTATCAGAATTTTATGAGCAAAACTTAATTAAGGCTAATACAATATTAGACGATCGAATATTTCTAATTACACCGTAAAGGGTGAACCACAAGTCAAAATTGAACCAATTCTCCAAGAAGCTGGGTTATGTACTACGATTACCGGGAAGAAAGCTGATTCAGCTCCCCCAAGAAAGCACATCCATGTTGACAGGGATAGTCGTGCAGGATATCGCTTCAGTGTCATTGCCTAATCATGTCGCCCGGGATAGTTATGTATCTTTCAATCACGTTTTTGAAGCTCAATCTCTTTTAGGCAAGCGTAAAAATGTGATTAGGCGATGCCTAAAAAAGATATCTTATTTGAAATTATGCTGTTTATAATCTGACTTTCATTAATAATATTAATAAATCGTAATAAAAAACAAATGAGGATGTTGAAGATTTACTGACTAATTTAATGAAACAAATTCTACCTGCTCTGATATGATGAATTATTACCACCTTTTAATATTCTAATCAAATGAAGATACTGAAAAATCTTTCTCAACATTCAAGCCGATTTTTTTTTTCAAATTTATTAATTGATTTACATCACAAGAATCAATAAATTAATTAAAACAATAATTTGACAAAATAATTTTAAAATTATATAAAAAGTGAAATTTATAATTATGTTGTTTTGAATTATTGTTATTTTAATATCAATTATTCTTTAAAAATAAAAGTTTCATTATATGTTTTCAGTACGGGGGAAAATATAAATTATTCATCGTTTATGAATTTATTCGTATGATGGTTGAACAATCCACCTAGCTGCTACTTACCTATTGCATATAGGTGAGTTGGTGGCTTGATTTTAAAAATGTTGCATATAGGTGGTCGTTTTTAAAGTTAACAGTTTGATTTTGAAAATTAATTTTTAAAATTGGCGGAGTTTTCACATGCATTAATTAATATTGATTGATCATGATTGTATATAAATAAAATACATTTTTGTTCCATTTGCTTATCCTTTTTGAATTCTCTCAATCTTTCAACTTCTCAATTTTTCTCAAAGAAAAATATCAAAATATTCTATTTGAGTATATTTTTATTACTTCAAAGAGGGCTATGCATAGAGATGATAATTTTACCAACAAACCCACTATTACTCGACCTTCACGGGATGAGTTTGGTATACTTTTTAGCAGATTTGGGAAAAATATTAAAATGCGTAACGGGTTTGGGATGAATATGGGTGCATATATATATATATTTGTGGATAGGTTATTTTTTTTTATTTTTTTTTATATTCTAAATGTACTAAAACAATGTTGTTTTAATGTTAATGTTAAAAAAATTATCAAAACAACGTTGTTTTGATATTATAACCTAAAATTTTAAATTCCCTATGTATAGAGCACAACACACAAACACACACTCACTATTAGTTGCATTTAAATCTTTTGTTAAATTTATATATTTTATATTTTTTTATTAGCAATTAAATATCTATTGATTTTATAATACTAAATATGTTATTTTTTTTAAATTAAGAGTAGCACGTAAAATCAATACGTATATTAATGTCACAAAATAACATTCATCATCTCTATCAAATAAATTACATGTATACAAATGAGTCAGGAGCTAGAGTGTCTTGCGAATGAGAATTATAGAATTGTTACTAATTATAAAGTTTAAAGTTTATTTCTTAAAAATTATTTTTTATTTTATCTTTAAATTTACATAATTATTCTTAATATAAAAAAGTGTGTCAAAACATCAAAATAATTTAATTAAATCAATTGTATTTTTAATTAATTATGCATGAATTTGTAAAATAATTATGTATTTTATTTATAAAATTGTTGTGATCAATTTTATTTTATGTTGAATGTACTTGATATTTTATGTAAGTAATGTATTTAGTTTGAATTAATGTTCAAAACTTATAGTTTTAATGCAAAAATACTTCGCTAAAAATTCATGGATATCCGCGCAAGTTTGATAAATATTAAGTACCCATTTAAGTGGGTTTGGTAATAAAATGTCAAATCCGCTATGAGTTTGGTGTGTATTTAGTATTGAATTTTTTTAGCGAATGTAGATGCAAGTTTGGAGGTATCTATCACAAACCCAATTCGTTGTCATCCCTAATTCTATAATTATACTCTCCTTATATTTAAAGAGAAGTTATAATCTCACTTTTCATAGTGAATTCTTTTACTTTGCTTATGATTTTTTTTATCCCAATTAATTTAAATTTTTTTTTTTTATGAAAATCTGTGTGTTATTTATTTTCATATTCATTATTTATTATTATACTTATCTAGTAAGAAAAACCGTCTATATATACAATGGAAGGCTAAGCCTCTTATTTACATAATAATTGTTTGTGAATTTCACTTTAAGTTTCAAATAAAAATCCCTAAGTATTCTAACAGTGGTCTCAAAGCTCCAGGTTGTTGTAACTTGTTCAAAGAGGTACTATTCAACTACGTGTTACTATTCACATATACTTGGAAATAGTGGAAGCTTATCATAGTGATGCAAGTGATATGGTTGTATAGTGGCATACACGTTAAGGAAAATTATATCAAAATAACTCTAAATTGTCTAAGGAGTCTGGGTTTTAAATGGGACCATTGTGACCCCTTAAGTTTTTTCTAAAAATTTTCTCAGTGTACTTTTGCATACATAATACACTTACTACTATTAAAAGTTTTAGTACAATTTATGTATACGATACTATTTATAGTGAAATAATGAGAGTGAGTTTTGGTAAGATTGAGACTATAGCATCAAAATTTAAATTTAGAAATTCAATGAGAGTAATTTCTCAATGTGGAATATGAAAATGAAGGCAATCTTGAGAAAAGATAAGTGGTTTGCGGCTATAAAAGATAAACCGGCGAGTATCACAAATGAAAACAAGTGGAATGAAATAAATGAGGATGCAATGACTGATCTCTACTTGAGATTAGCTGACAAGGTATTATCGAGTATTGAAGTGAAAAAGATGACAAAGGAGTTATAGAATGCTCTCACAAAGTTATATGAGACAAAATCATTTCACAATAAAATTTTCTTCAAGAGAATACTCTGCACCTTTTAGATGTCAGAATCAACAACAGAGATAGAGCACATCAACACTTAAAAAATTTTATTTTTGCAACTTACATCTTTGGGTTATAAAATAAAGGAAAATGAACGTGCGGAGCTTTTATTTCAAAGTCAACCAGACTCGTATGATCAACTCATTATCAACTTGACAACTCAAGGTACCTGCATTGATAACCTAGTTTTCGTCGATATAGCAATGACTATATTGGAAGAAGAAAACATAAAAATAAGAAAGACAAGTTGGCAAGTTTGCATCAAGCAGAGGCTTTATCAGGAATGAGAGGGAGATTAACGAAACTCGGCTCTAGTGGGAGTCAAAATCATAGTTGATCAAAATCAAGAGGTAAGAAGAAAGATAAATGCTATAGTTGTGATAAGGTCGGGTAGGTGAAAAAGGAATGTTGGAAAATAAGAAGAATATAGATGCAAGTTCTCAAAGAAATATGACAAGTATCTCAAGAAATGGAGAAATCTTATATAAAAGGCAACAATAGTCACTAAAGGTAGAAAAACATTTGCTGATGTATGGCTTGTGAATTTAGCAATGACGTGGCACATGACCTCTTAGAGAGAATGAGTCCATCAATACAAATCTATCTTAGGAGGATCTGTGTTCATGGTGAAGGAAATAAGCCGGAAAACCATGCTTTGCTTTGCATTCGCAAGAAAAACGTGACGTGCGGGATCAGTTACCGGGTGCGCGACTGTTGTTGGGGTGGCCATGCCTATCACACAGACATGCGGAAAGGCTTCCCTTTGGATCTAGACATGTACATATGTATGTTTTGGTATTTAAAACTTTTTCAAATATAAACATAAAATGCAAAGTCAAGAAGTCTTACTTCTTTCCTAAGCAAACCGGAACGGCAAATGAACTCCTTCACTTGCCTCCTCAGGTCCACACACGTCGTTGCTGGTGACGGTGGTTTTGGCTTCGTTATAGGATCGGTTTTAGCTTCACTAAGTCAAATCCATAGCTTTCTATCTCTAGCCTTTTTCTTCTCTCTATTGATTTTTAGTTCAAAACCAAAACCTCACCAAACCTTCTCTAAGGAATAGCACTCACTGGAATGCAGAGAGAATAGAAGAAAAAGAAGCTTGGGTCGGTTCTTTCTCTCGCTTAGGTTATGGGTTAGTGATAACGTAGCATCCCAATGCTTGTTATCAACACTCAACACTTTAGTGTTTTTCAGCAAAACTGTCATAACCGACTTTCTTTCTCTTATTTCATTAAATGAACAAAAGCAATCTACTTACCCACTTGCTCACTTGCCGACTTGCTTTTTATTTCAACGATTTGAACAAAAACAATCCAAGTGTCAAGCTCATTGATGGGCATGTGTGAGAGAGAGAGAAAGAGTAAATGTATAATATATATATCATTATATATATATATATACTCATACACTTTAATATATATATATATTTATAGTAATTATTAAATAGATATATATTACTTAAATATATATATGTATATAATAAAATATTATAATCATTACACACATATAAGATATTTTTATTATATTATTACTTTAATTAATATTAAAGTATTATATCAATATATATAATAATATAATATTCGTAAATCATATTTACGATATCTTATAATTAACCGAAATATTTTTCACGCTCACGGGTGCTAACTCGTCCTTACTAGGAAATATATTCTTTACAATAAAGAATCAAATTACTACCCGATAAAAGTATCGAAATAACATCATTAACTAATTAATGATTATTCTATAATAGCAAATGCCATCATCATCAAGTAACCAATTAATGTGTGTTACCACTGGGTTCCCTGCTTACTTCCCCATAGAGTATCATTTGTGCCTTTATATGCATCTGGACTGGATTGAACTTTTTTTCATAATAGAATCAAATTGCTTTAAGAGAATGGATTTCATAATGTTAATAGCAAAGTGAAAGAACACTTTTAAGTTTTTTTGGATTTGATAATATTCTATTATTCACATCTATATGCATGCTACTAAATGTAAGAAATAAAGGTGACTGTATTCAGAACCATTAAAACAGTATACAACTTCTATAAAATGAGGGGATATGCTATCTATATTTGCAATATGTTTGATTCTCAGGAGCACTTTGGAAATCAAATAGTGTGAAGAGTAATTCGAAATTTCTATTGTTTTGTTACATGTTTCTTTTATTCTATTAATTTGATGTTACATGAAACTTAAGTGAAGCTGAATATAAGAGTATCGATTTGTTTTTGTAACATCCCCAAATTTGGAGATGTTACTAGCAGGTAATGGAACCTTCTATCACCCTAAGCCTCCCTCTCTGTTTGTATGAATGCGTACATTGTTTCTCTAATTAAAAATAACATCAAACACAACGCATAAATTATATAAGGCGATATGCCCAATCACAAAATACATATAATTTTCAATGTGATACAATATCTCATACCATAAAATACATGATGCAATTTTTGACACAACTCTATGACATGCTATTTTCTGAACAATGCATGACGGAACCATAGGCCCTAGTGACTGCAGCGTGTTCCTTGTTCCTCTGTCTATGTCTTCGCTGCTCTGAAACTTTTTTTTCTTTTTAACTGCTTGTCTGGCCTGCAAGGTTAGAAAGTGAGGGGGGTAAGTCTTGGGAGACCCAGTGAGTGGAAGGAGAATTTTTCAATAAAATCATTTTATACATATACTTATAATTTAAGGAAGTAAAAGTGCATATAATCATTTATCTGATCATAACTCATACATATTAAAGTGTTATGGTATACAAATACACATATAACATCACGCGCATATATCTTTGTCTAGTCCATGTCCAAGGCTACGCACTTGATTGGATAAAGGAATAGTTCATACCCAAGGCTACGCACTTCGGTGGGCAAAGGGATGATCATATCTAGATCCATCGTGTACAAATATACATATAACTATCATGCTCATACATTTTTTTCTGATCTATGTCCAGGGCTACGCACTTGACTGGATAGAGGGACCTGGGAGATGCTAACATCTTTGTGATCCTCGTGCGGCTAAATACTTCTTTCCAGATTCTGTAAGAATTCTACCATAGTTGGGAGACACCAACATCTATAAAAGAAGACCAATTGCAATCAGGTATGACTATTGAAACTTTGGTGAAGAAAAGCTAATATTTCTCATAAACACTCTCTCTTCAAAAATAAAACCCTAATTTAAGTATCAGAGGGTTTTCGCCGAACAATCGACTTTTTACCCCCATAACTTTCAGTTGTGATTGTAGGTTACCCAAGCAGTTGAGTTGAGAAGAAAATTGTTGCTGGTGCATGAAATTCATAAAAAAGGGACTTTTCCTGCATGAACAATCATAAACATATAAATATAATAAATATATATATATATTTATATCATATATATATATATATATATATTTACATGTCATAATTATATATATCATAAGTGAAGAATTCATATCAACATCATATTCTGCCTCCTCTTGGCTATAATTTCATAACTCTTCAAAACTTCCACATCATTTCCATACACATAGCTATAATCATGAAGATAATTATAAACATCATATAAAACAAATAAAAAGTATAAGTATTTCACTCACTGGTTTACGCTTAATCTTATTCAACTCGTGGTATCATTGATGGTTGACTTGATCGACTATCTACAAATATATATCCCTCATCAGAACTCATAACCACATATACTTACCATATACATAAATAAATATATTGTATATAACAATAATCCTTAGTAAAATCAGAATGTCTTAGACCTTATTACTTAATTCTAAAAAATTACAATTTTCATCTTAATTATCTTAAACAATATCTTTCTGAAATATGGGTGACTTTAGAATTTCGCTGTAACCAATTAGAAGGACATTTTAATCCATATTTTCAATATTTTTATCCTTGATGGGTTTACTTTCTATAACCTTTTACGGTGACTTATTTAAAATTTTATAGCTCAATTTATACTTAAATAAACGAACATTGTTTCAATTCAATTCCACAACAGAGTACTGATCTTTCCAAATTTTCTAGGAACTCATTTCTATATGAAACAAGTTGATTTTTGGATATGTTATTTCTCTATGTGTCTAAATTTCATAAAATTTTAGAGTGCTAAAACTAGATATCTAAAATACTATTCTATTTTGGGTTTTACGCATGCTACTCAAAAGATTTCGACAAACCGAATGCTATACAAAGCAGCTAAGTTGCTAAATTTTCTTAGAATTTACCTTATCACAAAAAATTCTGATTTTACACTATATCACTCGTTATTGTGTCTTATTTCTTTAGAATTTCACGGTTTCATGATTTGAGGTCTATAATTTATTTTATAAACAAAATACTAAGCCTAGGTAAGAAATTCCAGCAATAAACTACCACCTCTGCAAATCAAATTTTCAGCCTTACAACTTATTCCCCTTTTACATGCATCATTAACGTTTTATTTCTATATTTCTCATGCATTAAACACAATCAAAATACTGTCTTATGGACGTATAATCACTATCAACATCTTTTGCAAGTCCACATCTCAATTTCATAACAATCTCTATATAAAACACTACCATATATACACATATATACATGTATCATTCACTGCCTACAATTTTTCAAAGCCTATCAACTATATCATTCACATATTCATTACATATACATCACTACATGCCCATTTCACATCATTCTAACATCACAAATCACAACCAAAATTTTCAGAAAATTCTTAAAAATCAAAATTTGCTTACCTTCCTTGTTGGAAGCCAAACCTCCTATCTTCTTTCTTTACTCCTTTTCCTTTCTTTTCCTCTCTTCTTTTTTTCTCCTCTTCTTTCTTTCTCTCTTCTTCTTTCCCCTTCTCCCTTTCTCTTCTCTCGGTTCCTTCTTTCTTCTCCCCTCTCTCTCAGCCACTTCTTATTCTCCTCCTTTCTTCTTCTTCTCTCCTTCCCTTCCTCTCCCTTTCTTCTCTTCTTCTTTTTTCTTTCTTTCTTCTCTCGGTCATTCTTTCCCCCTCATTTTTTTTTTCACGTATTTCCTCTTCTCGTCTTATGCTCTCTTTTCTTTTAACTCATGAATAATTTAGACTAGTAAAGAAAAATCTAGAAACATAAGCCTTTAATTTGCATACATATTGAGCTACAATTTAACATAATCTGGGCTTTGGATTGAGCTTGGTTTTAGGCCCATATTTCTACCATAATGGGCTTGACTATGTAAGCTTAAAAATAGTCTTGGACTATTCTTTTATTTTTGTACTTTTGCCCCATCTTTATAGCAAATTTACATCTTTTCCCACATTTTTCATAAATGAACATATTGAACCCTCAAGTTATAAAAATTTTTCATTTTAGTCACCGATATCTTGTGTTAATTACCATAAAAAAATTTTGGGCCATTGCAGTTTTGCTTTGGTGTTGATATTGGTGCTAAGTTGGAGAAGCTGGATATAAAAAGTGTTGATCTGTTTTCCTTTGAGGTTGATCGCGAAAAAGCTAAAAAACAAAGAAAAAGAAACAGAAATTAGAGAGATAAAGAAGAAGAGAAAGAAAGATTTGTTCATAGAACTTTATTTTCTTTTCAATATTCTTCTTGTATTCTAACTCAAATTCGATAAAGGAATTCAAGTTTGTTTCCTGATCATTTTTCATTTTTTTATTATTTTTTGCTAATTAAACTTCAAGAAGTTGAATTCTTAGTCAAGAACCAGTGGTGAGATGAGTGGATTTAATATAGCACACCAGTAGGTTGCCAAATTGATTCTCATTGGTTGTAGTCGATTAGAACTAAAAAGTGGCATCCGAGCTTTGAAGATTAAGAAACTGTGTCATCTAAGTTTTCAATTGAAAAGTTTACTAGAGAAAATGACTTTAATCTCTAGAAAATGAAGGTACATGCTTACTTGGTACATGAAGGACTTGAAGAAGCTCTAGTGGAGGAATAAAAATTGTCACCAAAACTGAAAGACTCAGACAAGAAAGAAATTCTCAAAAAGGCTCATAGTGTCTTGGTGCTTTCTTTGCGCGATAGAGTCCTAGGGGAAGTTTCAAAAGAAATCACAACATCGAGGATTTGGAACAAGCTAGAAATAAGGTATATGACTAAATCTCTGGCCCATATATTATATTTGAAAATGAGATTGTATGCCTTTAGTCTTGATGAGGGAAGATATGTTTTAGAACATTTAGATGAATTTAATAAAATAGTAATTGATCTTGAAACTATTGATATCAAGGTAGATGATGAGGAACAAACCTTGATTGTCCTAACTTTCTTACCAAAATCATATGAACATTTCATTAACACTCTATTATATGGAAGAGATTCAGTGTCAATGGATGATGTCAAATCCTCTCTTAACTCCAAGGAGTTGAATAAGAGAGTTGATGTAAAAGATTCCAAATCAGTAAAAGGTTTGTATGTAAAAGGAAAGCTATAAAGAAAACTTTTCAAGGTCAAGAAAAAAGGATGCAAGATCTACTTCTAGAAACAAAAAACTGAATGCTTTCATTATTATAAAGAAGATCATTTCAGGAGAGACTGTCTAGAAAGAAAAAATCCGAAGAAAGATAATCCAACACAGAGCAAAGGGGATGCTGCAATAGTTGTAAATGATGACTTTCAATCAACCTTTATGTTGGTTGCCTCAAATCACACACATGAAGGTGAGTGAATCCTGCATTTTGGTTGTTTTTTTCACATGACACCTAATAAATCCATGTTTTCTTCCTTTGATTTACTAAAAGAAGGAAAGGTTTTAATTGGAAATAATGTAGCCAATAATATGGAAGGGATTGGAAAGGTGAGAATAAAAATGCATGATGGAATAGTAAGGGAACTAAGTGAGGTCAGGTTTGTCCTTGATTTGAAGAAAAAACCTTGTGTCTTTAGGTAAGTTAGACCTGAAATGCTACTCTTTTAAAGCAGAAAAGAGAATCTTAAGAGTAATAAAGGGTTCAATGGTGATCTTAAAGGGGATAAGAAAGAATGGGTTATATGTGCTTGATGGTACAAATGTTTAAGGGAGTGTAAATACAGTAGAAGAAAGGAAGAGTGATAGAATGATGCTATGACATTTAAGATTAGGTCATTTAGGAGAAAGAAAATTTTAAGAACTTAGTAAACATGGATTGTTAGGTGAGGTTACTGAAAATTCTCTTAAACCTTCATAATATTGCATTTTAGGCAAGCATCATAGAGTGAAATTTGATGTTAGAACACATACAACTTAGAATATACTTGATTATGTTCATGTTGACTTGTGGGGGCCTGCACAAGTAACATGATTGGGAGGATCAAGGTTCTTCTTAAATATTCTTAATGATTACTCAAGAAAAACTTGGGTATATGTACTGAGAAGCAAAGACCAAGTATTTGAGTGTTTCAAAGCTTGAAAAAATTTAGTAGAAAACTAAAAGGAAAGGAAGGTAAAGGTTCTTAGGACTAACAATATAATGAAGTTATGCAGTGGTGATTTTGATGTCTTATGCAAGAATTGTGGAATCATGAGGCTGAAAACAGTGAAGTTTACACCTCAACAAAATGGTTTGGCAGAAAGATTAAATAGAACTCTACTAGAAAGGGCAAGATGTATATTATTGAATGTTGAACTGTTGAAATTGTTCTAGCTAAAAATAATGACCACTGCTGCCCATGTTTTGAATAGAAGCCCTTCATTAGCCTTAAATTTTAAAACACCTAAAGAGTTATGGTCAGGTAAGACACTGAATCTCAACTACCTAAGAATGTTTGGGTGCACAATATTTGCTTACGTAAAACAAGATAAGCTAGATCCAAGGGCAATAAAAGACATCTTTGTGGGTTATCTTGAAGGGGTGAAAGGATATAGGATCTATTGTCACAATGAAAGATCTAGAAAATGTGTTATAAGTAGAGATATGATTTTTTTATGAAGAAAAAATGCTGAACAAGAAAGCAAGTGAAGACAGAAGCTCAGTTTTAGATCCTTAAAACTCAAGTAGTACTTAGCTTGAGGTGGAACTTGAAGAGGCTGATACAATATAACCATGTTCAATCCTTATTGAGCCTAGTACAATATAACCATGTTCAATCCTTATTGAGCCTAGTTCTATAAACACAAACACACAAACTGATCAAATAAAATCTAATCTTCAAGGCTATAACCTAGTAAGAGACAAAACAAATAGGCAGATTAATTCCCCCTAAAAGGTTTGGTTATGCAGACCTCATTTACTATGCATTACTCACTACAGAAGAAGTGATGCAGAACCAAAGTTTGTTAAAGAAGCTTTGAAAAGTCCAAAAGCATACAAGTGGGATTAAGCAATGTTAGAAGAGATAAACTCATTGATGAAAAATGAAACATGAAAATTAGTTCCTAGGCCTAAAAACAGAAGGATTATAGGATGAAAATGAATTTTCAAAGAAAGAAAAATGTAACTAACTCTGAGTCAGTCAAGTTTAAAGCAAGGTTAGTAGCAAAAAGAAGGGGTATATTTCAATGAGGTGTTCTCATATGTGGTATGGTACACTTCCATAAGGATTTTACTTGCCTTAGTATCTGTATTTGACCTGGAATTAGAGCAAATGGATGTTAAAACAACATTCTTACATGGTAATATCAATGAAGATATCTTTATGTTTCAACCTGAAGGCTTTTATGAGAAAGGAAAGGGGAATCATGTTTGCTTAGTGAAAAAAATCCTTGTATAGACTCAAGCAATCTCCAAGGTAATGGGAACTAAAGTTTGATGAGTTTATGTTAAGAAATATATACACCAGAAGCTCTTATAATAGTTGTGTTTATTTTAAGGGAGTGAATCAAGAGGAGATGATTTACCTACTCATCTATGTAGATGATATGTTGATTGCTAGTAGAAATAAAGAGAAAATCTCAAAGTCGAAGTCTTAGTTAAGCTCAGTATTTGAAATGAAAGACTTAAGTTCTACAAAAAGGATCTTAGAGATTGATATTTCAAGAAACAAAAATGAAAGAATACTTAAGTTGTCTCAGGAGCAGTATTTGATTAAAGTACTTTAAAGGTTTGAGATGAAGGATGCCAAATCAGTTGGGATTCCATTTGCTGCTCACTTCAAGTTATCAAGTGAGCAATCACCAAGAACTGAAGAAGAGAAGAAATGCATGTTGACAAGACCTTATGCAAGTTTAATTGGATGTTTAATGATACAATAGTCTGTATAAGACAAGATTTAGCATATTTAGTAAATGTTGTTAGCAGGTTCATGGGGAAACCTGGAAATGAGCATTAAGAGGCTTTAAAATGGATCCTTAGATACATAAAAAGAAGCCTTGACACTTGTCCTATATACAAAGAAAGTGAAGAGAGTAAGAACTACATTAAGGGGTTTGTAGAGTCAGATTATACTGCCAATATTGATAAAAGAAAATCACTCTCTAGGTATGTTTTTACTTTGTTTGGTTGTGTTGTTAGCTAGAAAGCTTCTTTTTAGGCTGAGTATATAACTACAACTGAATCAATTAAGAAGGCTTTGCGGATGAAAGACATTGTGGCAGAACTTGGTTTCAAGTAAAAGTGTGTGACTATTTTCTGTGATAGTGAAAGTGCAATTCAACTTTCAAAACATCAAGAGTACCATGGGAGAAAAAAGCATATTGATGCGAGATTGCATTTCATTAGAGACTTAATTTCTAAAGGTGTAGTTAATTTACAGAAGGTGCATACAAAAGAAAATCCTACTGATATACTCACCAAGTTAATTCCAGGAAGTAAATTCAAGCATTGTTTTAATTTATTGAATATAAAAGTTGATTAGATGAAGCAGTTGTGAATGGAGCTGAAGTTGAAATCAAGTATCAAATGTGAAGGCTGATATGGAAGGAAGAAAGCTTGAATGGTAAATTTTGAATTAAGGTGGAGATTGTGAAGAGTAATTTGAAATTTCCATTGTTTTGTTGCGTGTTTCTATTATTCTGTTAAGCTGATGTAGTAAGAAACTTAAGTGAAGCTGAATATAAGAGTATCGATTTGTTTTGCTTTGGTGTCGATTTTGGTGTTAAGTTGGAGAAGCTAGATATAAAATGTGTCGATCTATTTTGCTTTGGGGTCAATCACGAAAAAGCTGAAAAACAGAAAGTAAAAGAACATAAATTAGAGAGAGAAAGAAGAATAGAAAGAAAGATTTGTTCATGGAATTTTGTTTTCTTTTTAATATTATTCTTGTATTCTGACTCAAATTCGATAAATGAATTCAAGTTCGTTTCCTGATCATTTTTTGTTCTTTTGCTATTTTTTGCTAATTAAACTTCAAGAAGTTGAATTCTTAGTCAAGAACTAGAGAAGAGGCGAGGTGAGTGGATTTAATATAGCACCCCATAGGTTGCCAAATTAATTCTCATTGGTTGTGGTCGATTAGAATTCGAACTAACAAATAGAATGACAGCTGACTAAAAAGAAATCTTCTTTAGATAGAAGAAATATTCGTCCTTTTATTTAGCAAACAGAAAACACTTGCATGATGCTATCACAACCTAAAGATTCTTCACTTTTTATACTTTATATGTGGATAGACGCCTTGTTTACACTAATATGCATAAAAAAAATACCAAAAAAATAAAAAGTAGCAACGAAGAACTTTAAACTAATCACAAAAGTAAAAATGGTTGGAGATTAACTTTATTGAAATTCGACTTCGTTCATCTACAGTCTTATCCCTTTTGCTATTGATCGTTTTGATGTCTACCTTCATGCATTGCATAGCTATTTCAAAGCTGGCATTGAGAAATTGGAAAGAGGAAAAAAAATGAGTACATGAAAAGAGCATGGCATCTAGGACAGAATTAAAGCTTTTATAAGCTTAATTGAATGATGCCATATATCTAAGGATTGCAAAATTCCTTTGAGGTGCCACGTTTAAGGTAGGGATCAGGGACGATTTCGTCCATGAATTTGAAAATAGGGTTGGGGCTAGGATGAATCCCCATTCTTATTTTCGAAGTGGGGAGGGGACGGGGACAATCCTTGCCCCGCTTTATAATATAATATATTTAAAATTAAAAATAAAACTAAGATGATGATGATGATGATGATGAAAATGATGATGATCATAATAATAATAATAATAATAGATTTATTTAGATTCATTTTTTTATCAACTAAAAAATTATCAAAATAAAAATATAATAATTAGTTGATGTTAAATTAAATGACCAATTATAATAATTGATTTAAATAATTAGTATATTAATACAATATTAAAAAAGAAAAAAATAACTTCCAAGATTTTATTTTCTTATTTATCAAACAAAATATTTTTCTACAAAGTTAATAAGAAAATTATATATATATATATATATATTTTTACGAATATTAATAGAAAATTAAATAAAATTCTAAAGATTTAATTTAATTTAATTTAATTTTTTTGTCATTTTATTAAAAATTAAGGTTATAATTTATTGACACATTAATTTATTAATGTTTGTATATAAATTAAAATAAACTGTTTATTTATACATGATATTTTTTATTTGATTTTGTTAAGATTTTGTATGAATCTTATTTATTTATTTAATATTAATTAACGAAGACTGGTAGAGGACATGGATCCCTACTTCAAAATAAGGACCGAGCGAGGATGAATTTTTTTTTTTCTCAAAATGAGAACAGACCAAGGAAGAGAATATCACTTCCAAAACAGGGACAAAGATGGCCATCTGTTGCCATCCTTACATATATCTAAAGATTGGTGACCTCTAATGCGTCATTTTCATTATTTTTTTTCAATATTTACCGTGGGTAATGAATGGATATTAGTGAAATAATACAAAGATATAAGCTTGAATAGTGTCTATAAATTTTAACAAGACTTTTAACCTTCGTGTTATCAAATTTTATGAACTTGTCTTAGTATTTGCATTTTAAGACAAAGTTGATTACAAGACAAGTCCAAATTTATTTTGCACATATATATCTTTTAATCGAATACTACTTAGAGTTTACATAAACAACATTAATTGTAAGTTCCTCTAGATATAATTTTACCATTTATGTGCCACATAATTAAATAAGTTGGCTTTGTTTTCTATCACATTAACGGGTTTCACGCCTATAATCTTTTTTTGTTTGTTGTTACTATCAAACCATTATACATTTGATTTATCGCTTTACTCATGGCATCTTCTTCCAATCTGACAAAATTTCCGTTTGTTAAGCTTAAAATTAAATTTGGATTGATTAAGCTAATAGCTTAATAATTAAAGAGAGTGGAGTTCTATGTATGACTATTTGTTTGCAATTGTTTTGATTTATTTGAGAAAATGTTTTTGGGTGAGTAAAAATTAAGATCAAAATTCATATCTTTATTTTGAGAGATAGCATGAAGTTGATTTTAATTTATTTTAGGCAATAGATCATTAAGAAATAGGATAAATAAGTTGATTTAGATTGGTGCCAACAAGAATATAGTGTTGAGAATAAAGCATACTATATGCAACGAAAATTTAAAATTATTTTAATTAATTATATTAATTAAATATTCATTAATTCTCATACCAAGATCAAGCTATTTATCATGTTTTATAATATTAATTAAAGATAAAATAAATAAATTAAGATCTTACTTAAAATCTTCACCAACAATAAGACTAACATAATACTTCCTCAGATTTTTTATGGATCGTACTTTTAAATGCTGTTTTGACCTTCAAGATATTTGAATTTGAATTTTTTCGTGAAATACAAAGTTACAGATCTTTGAGTTGTCTTTCCAAAGCTTCTTGAATTATATTAATCCAATATCAGAACTAAAAGTTATGGCTCATATACGAAAACTGCGCGAACACTATTTTCTAAATCAATCACCCAAATGTGTGACCTCTAATGGTAATCCACACAAAGTAAAGAATTAGGGTTTTAAGATTTTCCTAAATCTTGATTATATAGAGTGTCTTTTCTTAAATGTTAGTTTTTAAAAAGAGACAAATTAGAGAATTTTTGACAAGATAATTTTCTTTCAACTCTTAAAAAAAAAATTTCATTCACAAATATTCTTAAGCCAAAACTAGAGTTTATATAGGTTTCATATTTTGTCTTTTCAAATTTTAATTCAATTAGAAAAGTAACTAAATAGATTTCTAATCTTATTAATAATTTATTTTTAAATTAAATACTATTTAATTAATCAAATTAATTAATAATATTATCTTAATCAAATTAAGAAACTTATAATTAAATAATTATAATTAAATACAAATACTTTGTATAATTATAATTTAACCCCCAATAGTTTTTAAAACTATTAAATAAATTTTTAAAGATTATAAACTTAACAATTAAGTCCTTAATCATTTATTTACATAATTTAACTTTAATTCCTCAATACCTTTTAGTGTGTGACTCATTAGATTCTTTTTTATGTTAGCAATGGAGATAGCTATAGACTTCTTAAGTCTAGATAAATTAATATAATTAATTTATCCTCAATTAACTCTTTAATTAAGAAATTAATGTTCATAGATCAAGAGTAGCATCTAGCAATGCATCATGACTCCCTGTTGAGAATGAATACTAAATTAGTAAAACCTAGTCCGTATACGATTACCGTATGATACAATTCTTTCACCTCATATATATCCCATCAAAGATTCTAGAGTATGAAAAATGTCTACTATATTAAATCATAGTTATTGAAACTTTTGACTAAAGCTAATAATATAATTTTAGAGTTTTTGAAACTTTTTTCAGAACTCTTCATGGTCATAGACTTATATTATCACTTCTGTCAAAATGGTATCCTTTGGGATATCGGCTTTATGTTATCCAGAGCAGTTAATTTTTTATTGATCTCTCACAAACTTCGCGTTCTTCTTCTATTGCTCAATCATTACCTTATGTGCAATCTCGCTATGGACGATGGAGGTGTAATGTTAAAACATATATGATCCACAAACAAGATACTATGAAGATCTTAAGTCTAAGGATCAATCATACCATCGTAACTGAGAGAAATCTCATAGACACATGGATAACATTCCATATGGGTTTCTCAAGTGGGTTAGTTCAATAAACTTGTTCTCTAACAAGCATCCATATGTTAGACTAAGTGAAAACTTTCACTAGTAGCTTATGAGATCAACTACCTTACTCCTCTAAAGAAGCAAACATAACATATGTTGATCTGATCTAGATTTATTAATGTCTTAGTATTGATAATTCTACGATTGGAAACATTTAAAAATGACTGGATCTCATAAATTAAACTTAAGTTAATTCATTTAATTATCATTCTAAGAACTTTATATATAAGTAGTTAATATAGACAAAACTTATAAATAAACTACAAATTTTATTAATCAATACAATAATGTACAATTACATATTTGTCTTTATTGGATCTAGGGCATATAACCAACATGTAGGTGATGCAATTGGAACTAGGGGACCGCCCTCGCAATCTTCCCAAATCCAATCCAGTTTGTCGTTACTTAAATATTATAATTTACTAATAGATTGTAGAATACAACGATATTTCAAGAAAATTGGCTCTAAATGTTGGTATGAAATCAACACTTAAATAAGTAATAGATCTCAATACGTTTTACCTTGCAAGTGCACAAATCACCGTAGTATAGTATGATAAGTAAGGATCGATCCCACAGAGACTATATTAAAAGTAATTCTAAAAAAAATAATAGAATAAAAAATAATAAAAAATTTATTTAAATTGAATGAACTACTCTACAAAAAAAAATTCTAAAATAATTAAACACTAGAAAATAAATTGAATGGAAAATCAAGACAAGAAATAAAAATTGTAATTTCACGAGGTTACGAAATCAATGAGAAAAAGTAGTTAAGGCAAGCAATCCACCACTAAACTATCATATATTAATGTAATCGTATTAAATCTCAGCAATTATTGATGAAGATGTTTACAATATACCCAGAGCTAGTGGTATATATGTATTTGATTCTTCTAATATATGTAATATGCATGGAGTATACATAAGACATGTATTAGCATATAAAATTTGTCATGATATGTACCTAAATTCACAAGTGAGAACCCATTAAGAATTAGAGAATAAAACATTTCAAGAACTCTAAACACATGATGGGTATCCTAGATACCCTAGAAACCAGTTTACATGAATAGGTTCTTAGGCTACTCACGTATTGCAAATTGACAATGTAACACCCTAGCCAGAATATCAACAGAAATTTCAATAGAATATTCTTTAAATATTCATCTTTATCACCCTGCATATGATTCTCATATATATAACCCCATCATTAATGTATAAAATTAAGATATCTTCCTCATGATTCATAATTACAAATTATATATATATATATATATATGTGCTTATACATACTCAAAGCCACAATAAGATAATAATTACATCGACAAAATGAAATCTAGGTTTCTAAACTGTGCAGAATAGACGCCCACTACATCAAGTATCTTTAACTATTGAAGTTGAGGAAGGCAAAACCTTGTGCTCTATCAATTTCTTGGAAAGGGAGAAAATCTAAAAAGAATAAGATTGTACATCTTGGTGACTAGACATGTGAAAAAAAATATTTTAATGCAATCATGATACATTACCATTTAACATTTTTAATTTGCAAAAACAATAAAGATAATATCAATCTTTTAAGAAAATGTCGTAGAATCATGTAACAAGATTATATAATAATAAATTCATGTATCATATCGTAGGCTCCCTTTACTGTTTTGTATAATTTATATCCATAGACTAACTAGAAAAATCCATAGAAATATGGCATACTAGTAGCCGGTCCCAAAGGTCAATAACACCAAAAATACGCCTCAAAGGTATATGTGTAATATGATGCGCCCCTAGAGGTCTAATATACAGGTACAGGATAAAGACTCTAAAGGTGGCTCCTAGCACGAAGGTGTAGCGCAGCTCCCATATTCCAATAAGAAACATACTCTCACACACTAAGTTCGGTGGAGCTAAAATCATATATTGCTATATAAACATTTCATTCATAAACATGTCATTGTAAACCATATTTATATAAATCAAGAATTATTAACAAATTATATACATGATCGAAATAAAATTAAGAGTATTACCATACCTGGAAACCATAAACCATGTTTATATCCTTAAACAGCTTTCATCTTACAAATCAAAATGTAAATAAAAAAAAAAGTTCAAAGTTGATTTATAATTTAGATAAAACATATCATATAAGTTGTTTACTCACAGAGATCGTCGAATTTTTATATTTCACGATTACCGTCTTCTAGTTCTTCTAGCACGCAAGGTGTGTCTACATGACCTATAGATATAAATTAGTCAATAATTATCCTTTCACATCATAAAATGCATGTTTAAATAACATATGATGCTTAAATCCCTTTTTGCTTCCATAACTCGTCATTTTCTTCTCTCTTCTTCATCCTATTACTCTTCATACATGCTCAAATACCATCAAAGATCATTAAATAACGTCAACATTCGTAAGCCATAATAATCCATAATCATCAATTATCAACTAACAATAAATTTCTTGAATCATTAAAGTCTAGTTTAGAAATCTATGTTGATATCATAATTTAAACAAATCATAACTTCATTTTGATAGCTGATTTTAAGGTGATTTTAGTTGATTAAGTTCCATAAATAAATCTAGTTTAAGAAAAAAAATAACTAATTTAAACCTCAAGAATAAAATTTTGAAGATTGGATGAAATTCTTGAATCTCCGCTGAAATAGAGGTTCTTGCAGATCAGCCTACTTCAAAATTCATAACTATTTTTCTACTTATCGGATTGAGGTAATTCAAAAACTTAAATTCTTCTTTAGATGTTTAATTTCTAGGAAAAATATTAAAAAAAATATAAATCCAAATACATCTAACCCAAAATTATCAAAACAGACACATACTCAACATGTTAAATCTTCCCCCTTTTTTTTTAATCCTTTTCTTTCCTTGTTCTTGCTTCCCAATCCCTTTTTAATCCTAACTATTAAACATAAATTCATACTAGATAGATGATATTTCATATTTCTCATGTTCAACAACCCAATTCCTCAACAAAATCATGAAAAATAGCTAGAGAAATTGAAGAAACTAACATTGGTTATTAAGGAAGTTTGAAACCTTAGCGAGTATTTTTGATTTAAATGAATGAAAGAAAATTTTTGAAGAGAGGAAGAGAGAGTCATGGGTAAGAAGAAAGAAAAAATGAAGAGTGTAGAATGTTTGAGCTTTTTAAATATATTTTCTTGTTTTTGGGGTTAATATCTCTGTAGTCCTTCAACTTCTCAAAATCTTCTAATCTAGTCCTTAGATTTTTAATTTAATCAATTTAGTTCATCTTTTCATAATAATTCCATTACAAAACACTTCATATGAAAGTCTAAATTTATTCTTAATATTTTTACCAATTTACCCCTCATAAATCTCTAATTTCTAATTTTGTACAACCGTAAAAAATCGCAGATGTTACAGACAACATGACGATATAGTTGTTCACATTGAATCACAACTAAAATAATTTAAAATATCATCCTAAGGTGGCCAAGTTCATAACTTTGTAATAAATTTTCAATTAAAACAATGAATGATAATTCATCAAATAAAATACTAAAATTTAGTTAATTAACATTAATAAATTATGTTTAGGGTTTCAATATAAATCCTAACTATAAAAAAAAAATTAGCTATTCATGTTCTTGAGAAAATAAAAATAAAAATATAAACTAACAAGAAAGAAACGAAAAGAAAAAATAAAAACTTAGATTTTGCTCTCGTATGAGTCCTTTATAGCGACTTCCTCCTTACGACTCTTCTTTTTCTATGCGGTTGTTTCTTTTTTCTAGGTAAATTTCATTGCAATCTAATGCAAATTTAACCTAAAACATATGGGCCCATTCTTGCTTTAAACTTAAAAACTTTTGCAGCCAATTTGCACATGAACTCCCTTGGCAAATTTAATTCCTTACTCAATTTTCTTTACTCTTTAAACTTCAAAAATTCATAACTTAATGCTCTGAAGTCAGATTGATAAGCTGCTTCCATCGTTAAATTTATATTATTAAGATCTTTCTATCAAGACCTATAATGAAATGCTTCAGATAATTCCTAAAATTAGCCAAATCTAATACCCACCTACAAAATGAAAATATAAAATCACTCAAAATAAATAAATTAACTATTAAAGCTATTAAATTAAAATAAAATATAACTCTTAAGAATTAATAATAAATAAAATCAAAAATTGAATTAATGGGGAATAAAAAATGTATAAACTAATGACCGAACAAATACCCCAAAACCTAGATTTTGTTAGTCCTCGAGCAAAACTAAAGGCAGAAATAAAATAAAATCCTAATTAAACCATTTTTGCAGGTAATTGCGATTGCATTTAGTGAATGAAACAAGTCTTTAAACCTCTAGGTGGTCCTAGTGGATGAGTTATAGTCTCGTGAGAGTTTACAACGATGACACCCACAAACTTCTCAAAGATAGCCTAAAAAATTAAATGAGAATTGAGAAATAACAGACTCTTCAAATGATTTCACAAAACTAGTCTAAAAAATTGCATAAGTATATGGCTAAAAGAAATTTCAAATATTGCTAAAGTTTTAACTATAATTCCAGAGTATCGTCATCTCACATTGCATCTTTGTAGTGTGTGTTTGTGAATCAATTCAATCAAAATTCACTCTTAAAATTCTCAATATCCACAACTTTTGCCTCGAATAATAAAAAGGGTAAGTCAAACTAACCTTATCATCTTTATCTCTATTAATTCTCTCTCTGTCTTTCACATTTTTTTTTTGCGCTTTCCCTTTTTTTTTTTTTTTCTTAGTCAAGAGCTTTCACTCTACCCCCTTAAGGTAACTTTCTTCTCATTGTAGATTATTCTTTACATATTGTTGGTACATAGACCCAAATTACTCAAGGATAGCTTTACTTTTAAGGGTTATAAGTAGTTATTTTTTACTATAGACCTTGTGCAAACTAGGTAATTTGATTGAGATAAGAATTAAGGTAAATAGTCATTTACTCAATTAAAATTCTCAACTCAAGTTGTAGCAGCTTTAAATTCTAAGTTAAAATTAAGAAAGAGTTTATGTTAGTGCTCAAGATTTAAAGAATCACAATAAAGACGAATCTAACACAAGAACCAGGTAAAACAATAACAATATTATCATTTTCTAAGAGCTATATTCAATTTCAATCAAGTTCTTATCATTAGCGTTTGATCATCAATCCAAAACACAACTAAAAAGAAATTTTTTTCTTCATTTTTTCATGTTTTTTTTAAATAAAAAAAATAAACACAATAACATATATCGCACCTCACCCTAAAACCTAATCTAAACATTGTTCTCAATGTTTAACATTAGCATATGTAAGTGGAAATTAAAAGCATAAATGAAGAGAAAAGGTTGGAAGATGCACACCTGGATTTACGTATGAAGGAAAACTATAAATAAGATAAAACAAAGAAATAGTGCCAATCAAAAAATATTATCTAATTCAAAGAATGTTACTTGTCGACACTTTGGGTTGCCTCCTAGTAACGTTTAGTTTAATACCTTCAGCTAGACATAGTAAAGAAGATAAATGAGGTGATAGATGGAACCTGTAAGTATTGCACATCCTTTGAGCCTCCTTAGTTGGTTTTGAATCACCTTCAAGAAGAATCCTATGCATGCACTTGGTGGGTTAATTCCTTTGATGTTAACTATATTCGATCCTATTGCCGTCTTATGTCTTTTCAATACTCGTATCAATTTCTTTTCTTTAAGTGGGCTGAGGTTGGAAGCAATTATGACGAGTAATGTTTCTTCTTCTTTCAAGTATACATACTTGAGGTATTCTGGGAGAGGTTTGAGTTTCTATTATGGAGTTTTAACAATAGAAGGAATAAGCTTGGAGTTAGTTAAAGGTAAGGGCTCAAAAAGAGGAGTATACTTACCTCAAATGAATGAACTAGATTCTAAAGCTACGATGGTGTGATTCAAGTCCTCATGTTCACTTAGGGTATCTTTGAGATCAATAGTCAAAGCATTTTCTAATGGATTATTTTCTCGAGCAGAATTGAAAGTGCTTTGTACAATTTGATCTAACACATCAATAGAAAAATATTAATGTTCATAATTAGGAAACTTTAAAGCATCAAATACCTTAAATTCAATAGTCTCTCCTTGCACAATTATAATTAAAGTTCCCTTCTGAACATCTATCTTTGTGCCTGTTGTAGCCATAAAAATACGTCCCAAAATCAATAGAAGTTCTCTGCCTGGAATAAGGGTGTCCTCTATCTCAAGGATAAGGAAATCTACTGGTAGGATCAATTCATTCACTTTGACCAAGACATCTTTGAGCAGTCCTCTTAGGTATCTTATTGATCGATCAGCTAGTTAGATGCTCACTGATGTTTCTTTTAGGTCACTGATGTTTCTTTTAGCTCATCTAGATTCAATTCTTAATAAACAGAAAAAGGCATTAAGTTAACAGAAACACCTAGATCAAGTAAAGCCTTTTCAAACCTGTGTTCACCAATAATGCATGGAATAGTGAAGCTCCCTGAATCTTTCAATTTAAGAGATAGTTTTCTTTGAAGAACTGCTAAAACCTCTTCACTCAACGCTACAGTCTCATGTTCTATGAATCTTTTCTTGTTTATACATAAGTTCTATAAAAACTTTGCATAGCTTGGGATTTGCTTGACTAAGTCGAGTAGTGGTATATTCACTTGTAACTTTCAAAATGTTTCCAAAATGTCATTTTGTTGTTGTTCCTTCATCGGTTTCGTAAACCTACGAGGAAAATGCATAGTTGATAAATATAGTTCAACCTTGGAAGAGTTAGGATGACTTACCTTGGAATGCTTGCTATCTTCTTTTGTTTGCTTATATCTATTTTCTTGTCCAACTTCTTCCCCGCTTTTCAAAGTGATAACTTTAGCCTGTTCATGATTATTAGGATTAACAACAACTTGACTAGGAAACTTACCATGCTCTCTTTGATTCATTGGTAAAGCAATTTGTCCTATTTAAAGTTCTAAGTTTGCAATGGACTTATCGGTTTTCTGCATGAAATTTTTGGTTTCTTGCATTAAGCTTTATGTACTCTGGGCCAATAAGGTAACAATATCTTCAAGAGTTTTCCCTTGTGTTGGTTGCCTCATTTGATAAGGTTGAGAACCTTGGCTAGACTGAGATTGAAACCATGGAGCTTGATTTTATTATTCATTGTAATTGTTGCTCCATTTGAGATTGTGGTGATTTCGCTATCGAAGATTATAGAAGTTTGAGAATGGATCATTTCTTGACCTATGGTTATAGGTTCCCATCACATTAGCTTGCTCTTGCTATTGTATCCTTGGACATAATTCACTTGAATTATCTGACCTTGAGCAGATAACACAAACTTTGATGGGTTGGTACATCATCTGTTTCACGAGGTTAGTCAAATTAGTTAATTAATTTTTCAAATTTGATGTACTAACCTCATACATTGTAGCTTTCTTTGATGGCGTCCTTCTGTAATAAAATTGTTGGGAATTAGTGAAGATACTCTCAAACATCTCTCTTGTTTATTCTGCATTTTTATTCATTAATCCTCTTTTAGAAGTAGCATCTACCATCATCCGGTCAGAGTCTAGGAGTCCTTCATAAAAATATTGCATGAAAAGCCATTATTGAATATTGTGATGTGGACACGAGTTGAACAATTGCTTATATCTCTCCTAGTACTCATAGAAAACCTCTCAATCATGTTGTTGGATACTCACGATCTCCCTTATGATTTTATTAGTTCTTTGGACTAGAAAGAATCTTTACTTTAAAGGAATTTTGAAGTCAAGTCAATCAATATAGTGATAGATGCTGGTGGTAATGAATAGAGCCACTCTTTTACTTTCTTCTTTAATGAAAAAGGGAAAAGTCTTATCCTCATATCTTTATCATTCATCCTTGTCATCCTCATTATGGAACAAACTTCAAAAAATTCTTCGATATGCATATGAGGATCATCTCCAAAATTCCCTTAAAATTAAGGTAATAAATAGATCATCCCTAATTTTAGCTCAAAGTTTGTCGCTGTGGTCTACAGATAGATAATACAAGAAGGTTGATTTATAGCTTGAGGTACCGCAAAATCCTATAGAGGATGTTCTATGTTATTGACTACTCGATTTTCCTCATTATTGATTGCTACTTAAATTTCTTTTATTGGATGTTTCAAATGTTGAGGTTTTTGCTGAATTCGTATGATCTTCTCAAGTTCTTGGCTCAAGGGGAGAAGTTTTAATCCTAATGAACACCTTTCTTGCATACACAAATGATTACCTTGTAAAAACAAAATTAAGTGAATAAAAATCATGCAAATAAAATAAACAAAATAGAATTGCAATTAAATAACAGTCTCCGACAACGGCGTCAAAAATTTGTTGATATGAAATCAACACTTAAATAAGTAATAGATCTCAACACATTTTACCTTGTAAGTGCACAAATCGCCATAGTATAGTACAATAAGTAATGATTAATCCCACAGAGACTGTATTAAAAGTAATTTTGAAAAAAATAATAAAATAAAAACTAACACAAACTTTCTTTAAATTGAATGAACTACTCTACTAAAAAAATCTAAAATAATTAAACACTAGAAAATAAATTGAATGGAAAATTAAGACAAAAAATAAAAATTATAATTTCACGAAGTTACGAAATCAATGAGAAAATGTAGTTAATGCAAGCAATCCACCACTAGACAATCATATATTAATGTAATTGTATTAAATCTCAGCAATTATAGATGAAAATGTTTACAACATACTCAGGGCTAATGGTGTATGTGTATTTGATTATCCTAATACATGTAATATGCATAGTATATACAAAAGACATGTATTCTCACATGAAATTTGGCATAGTGTGTACCTAAATTCACAAGTGAGGATCCATTAAGAATTAGAGAATATAACATCACAAGGACTCTAGAATATGGTATGTATCCTAGTTATCCTAGAAACTAGTTCACATGAATAGGTTCTTAGTCTACTTACTTGTTGTAAATTAACAACATGACGATATAGTGGTCCACATATAATCACAACTAAAATAATTTAAAACATCATTCTAAGGAGATTAAGTTCAGAACTTTGTAATAAATTTTTAATTAAAACAGTGAACGAGAATTCATCATATAAAATACTAAAATTTCATTAATTAACATCAATAAATCATGTTTAAGGTTTCAGTGCAAACCCTAATCTTGAGAAAATAAAAATTAAAATAAAATATAAACTAATAAGAAAAAAAAGGAAAGGAAAAATAAAAACTCAGATTTTGCTCTCCTATGATTTCTCTGTTGTGGCTTCCTCCTACTAAAATTAACCTAACAAGAAAGTAAAGGAAAAGAAAACGAAAAATTAAGGTTACAAATTTAACCTAAAATATATGGGCCCACTCTTAAAGCTTTGCAAGCCAATTTCTACAGATGAACTCCGATGCAAATTATAAAACAATTTTCAATTTAATCCCTTACTCAAATTCCTTTATTCTTTAAATTTTAAAAATTCATAACTTAACGCTTTGAAATCAGATTAACATGCCGCTTGTGTCGTTGAATTTGTATTGTTAAGATCTTTCTATCAAGACCTATATTGATATGCTTCGGCTACTTCTTAAAATTAAAAAAATCTGATACCTACCTACAAAATAAGATATAAAATTACTCAAAATAAATAAATAAATTATTAAAGCTATTAAATTAAAATAAAACGTAACTCTTAAGAATTAATAATAAATAAAAGCAAAAATTAAATTAAAAGTGATTAAAAAATATATAAACTAATGTCAGAATACTAAATCTTTTAAAAATGATGTTACGTGACACTTGGAACCATATAAAGAAAAAGGAGAGTAACCAACAACCACCACTAACTTCTTGTCTACCAATTCCTTTAATGGGAAAACTCTATTAATTTTTAATGAGGAAATTTCAAGTAAGTCTCTAATGTTTGATAAAATATCATTTTATTCAACTAATTTAACATATTACTCACATAGATTCCTCTTGTGATGTTTCAATCAATGTAACAAAATGTTTATGAACCTACTTCCGTTAATCTTCATATAATGATGCATAGGTAATGAAGTAATTTCAACTTATGTTTTTATAAGTTCAAAGTTCATTGTGTCAACTCATATTAAGTAGAAGCACACAATAATACCAAATATGTAAAATTTTATTTCTTTTTGTGTTCGGCTTATGTTATTGGAAATTGAATTTCAAAGGTTGTCTAAAGGGTTAAGCTTTCATCTAAATAATTTTTCATTTTTAACTTTAAAGTATCATAAACGTACCACAATCCTAAATGAAATTTAAATTTACTAAATTTTTAAGACGGGTTAGAGAGCTAAAAGGAATGGTGTGTTATGTAAGAAGAATTAATAGAATTCTCTACTTTGTTGGTGGTGTTATTGACTAGGAAAGGTTGAAGTGCTAGTTAAAAATGGCTACTGAAAACTAAGCAAATGTTCTTTGTTTTTATTAGCACAACGATGCCTTTTTCTTTTACTTCTTTAGCTATCCTATTACAAATATATATATATATATATATATATATAAACACACACACACACACAAAACAACAGAAGAATCTTTATCCTTGAATTTACAAGCTGTAACCATGCTAAAAATAAGGAAAATTCGTTATGGTTGGTGCACAGGTGGACCACTCTTTTCCTTATAGAAAAGCTGAATAGAGAGAGGAAAATCTTGCTAAGGTTGTTGAATACTATAGTGTACAAAAATGAGGAAGGTATGAGATATTCCATTTAGGGACAGGTTGGCAAAAACTAAAGAAGCTGAGGTGGCTTTATTGACGAAGCTTTTCTTCATTTTAACTCCCTCCTTCAAGCTCAACTCTTTGGTAAGACACTAAGCTTGTGTCTCAGTAACTGGAACCTTTCATTTGATAGAGGCTTTGTCAAAATGTCTACCAGTTGATTTTTTATAGGAACATATCTTAGTTCAAATTCTTCTCTTGCCATTCTCTCCCTGAAAAAGTGAACATCTATTTTGATCTGTTTGGACTTCCCACGAAATACTGGATTTCCAGCTAGTGAAATTGCACTCATGTTGTTACGCTAAACTATAGTTTTTTGCTCTGTTTTCATGTGCAACTCAGATAAAAGGGAATTTACCCAAGCTATTTCAACTGTTGTCATGGCAAGACTCCTGTATTATACCTTAGTACTTGATCTGGAAATTGTTTTCTATTTTCTTGAGCTCTAGGATATAAGATTCCCACCCAAGAATATTGCATATCCACTCATGGACTTTTTGTTATCCACGTCTTCTACCTAATCAACATCTATAAATGCCACCATGCTCAATTCATCTCCTTTGCTGTAGTAAAGACCAAGATTTTGAGAGCCTTAAAGGTATTTGAGAATTCGTTTGCATTCTATCTAGTGATGTTGCTTGGGATTTTCTTGAAACTGGCATAATTTGTTCACACTGAATGTTATTTTAGGCCTGGTTCAAGTTAAGTATTGTAAAGCCCCTACTATGCTTCCATACAAAATCTTGTCTTTAAATCATTGCCCATATGTTTTTAGAAATTTTCACTCATACTCATGAGAGTAGGCATTGCTTTACATTCTTTCATCTCTGCTCTTTTTAAAGATCATCAATGTATTTTCCTTGGCTGAGATGAATTCCTTAGCAGTCTCTCTTCACTTCAACACCCAAGAAATAGTTCAAGAACCTTAGAATTTTTAGAGAAAATTTGGTATTTAACCTTTCTATGGTTTCCGAAACCTATTTGTCATTACTGCATGTGATGAAGATGTCATCCACATACATAAGCAGTATAGTAATCCCAAATTTATTGGTTGACACAAAGAGTGAAGAATCAATTTTAAGGTTTGTGAAACCCTAACTGATCAGTGCTAATTTCAGTTCCTCATACTAGGCTTTAAGAGCCTGGTAGAGTCCATATAAAGTCTTTTTCAACTTGCATACATATCTTGGTCTTTCCTTATTCTCGAACCCTTCCAATTGATCCATATATAGCTCTTCAGCAAGCTTTCCATTTAGAAAAGCATTGTTGACATTGACCTGCTTAATATCCCAGTTAAAATGTACAACTAAGCTAATCATAATTCTCAGAGAGAAAGATCAAACCATAGGGCTGAAGGTCTCGAAATAATCAATGCTTATTGTTTAGTGGTACCCCTTTGCTACCAGCCTTGCTTTGTGTGCTACTATACTCCTATCTAAATTGTATTTCAATTTGAATATCCATTTATTTCCAATGATTTTCATCCCAAGTTTTGTAGGCACTAGGTCTCATGTTTTGTTTTTAACCAAAGCCTTGTATTCCTCTTCCATTGCTTCTTTCCATTTGCCGAGCTTCGTTGCCTCACCGCTAATTCTGGCATATGCTCCTTATGGATAGCTTTTCTTTTTACATTGTACAACTTTGGTTTGAAGATTCCATTTTTAGATCTTGTAACCATAGGGTGTGTGTTTAAGTGCAGGGTTTCTTGGTTTATTTCTGGAATTTCATTTGTGGAATTAATGGATTTTGAAGTTGCTTTTTGATTACCTAGTGATTGTGTTTGACGTTCATGGTCAAGAGTGGCTGCTGTTACTGTTGCTATTATCGCTTCTGATGGCTTGTCATTGCTCTCATTTCTATCAGTTGTCATTTGAGGAACTAGAAATAGTTGTGAGTAGTCTTGTGTGCTTGTAACTGAGCTGTTTACTTTTCCATGGTTATTAAAAGGATCTGTTTTGAAAAGGAACTCTAGTTCATTAAACTTGACATGTATGGTAATGTATTCTTTCCCTGATTTATCCAAGTATTTGTATCCCTTGTGTTTAGAGCTATGACTTATGAATGTGCACCTAGTTGTATGGAATTGTAGCTTGTTATGGTTGTATGGTCTAAGGTGTGGATAGCATGCATACCCAAAGGTTTTCAAGAAGTTGTAATTTGGTTGCTTTCTGTATAACCTTTCATACGGTGTATGAAAATTCAAAATAGCTATGGGGAGTTTATTGATAAAGTAAGCTGATGTCTCAAAAGCTTCTCACTAGAACTTAATGGGCATATATATTGGCTTGTATAAGAAGTGTCAAACCTATTTCAGTGACATGTCTGTGTTTTCTTTCAATAATTCCATTTTGAATAGATGTATAAGGACATGAATGTCTTAAGGTGATTCCTAGTTATTTTAGAAAGGGTTCTAATGGCTTGAATTCTCATAACACCCCCCCCCCCCCCTCCTCCCATGTCTGTTTGAAGGACACCTGTCTTCATGTCTAATAATTTTTCTATTTGATTTTTGAAATCCAAGAATGTGTTGAGTGGCTTGGGACTTATTTTTCAATGGAAATATCTATGTGAACCTACTATAGTCATCAATTATACTCATGTAATACTTGCAATCATTTCTTGAGGCAATTGAGGCAGGTCCCCACAGGTTTGTGTATATTATCTCTATTACCCTTTGTGTAATGGTTTTACTAGATTTTAGATGCAACTTGTGATTTTTCCCATATTAGCAAGCCTTACAGAAAATTGGAAAATGACTTTTATTAATTAGTTTAAGGTTCTTACATGAAAAGACAATTTTTAGCAGGGTTTGATCATTGGGATGGCCAAATTTTCTATGAAGAATACTTAAACTATCAATTTGATTCATTGACCTATCAAAAGCATGATTCGAAGAAAACTCTAAGACTGAATCTGACTCTTCTAAATTATTACTATTAACATATGCATAGAGAGAAACAATTGATACTTTGGGCTTTATTTTATTATGACTACTTTCTATTTTTTTTTTTGTTTCCTTCTCTTGTTTGAGCACATACAAGCCATCATCAGCCACTCCTTGTAGCAGCAACTTTTTTTTCTGGTCCTTCACAATGCAACCAGTATGATTAAATTTAACAAGCAAGTTTTTATCATGGATCAACTTGGAAATGCTGAGGAGATTCTTGGTTATATAAGGGATATGCAAAATATTTTTCAATTTTAGAGTTTTATTGTTTTTAACATGTAAGAAATTGTGTCCAATATGTAAAATTTCAAGGTTCTTACCATTGCCAACTAGAAGCTTTTCCTTACCTTTGTAGTCATTCTTAATGCTAAGATTATTCAGATCATGTGTCACATGGTTTGTTCCTCCGCTGTCTAAGTACTGGCCTTCTTCTCTAGTCTATTCTTGGGTCGTAACAAAGGCAAAAGATTGACCTTGTGTGTTGGTGTTTTTGGGTTCAAAATCTTAGTCGAATCTATGCCAGGATACAGCAGCTATATATCCTCCTTTGTTGCAAATTTGACAAGTGAGTTTGGACTGATTTCTATTTTGATTTGTTATTCCTCTTCCTCTATCTTAAAATCCTCCTATAGTTCCATGTGTAACTTGGTTTCTTCTTCCTATAGTGTTCCTTTTTGACTAACTTCAGTTGCTGTTGTCAGTAGCCAAGTTTGCTTTAACTTTGATTTCTTCAGAGATGTTGTTGTGCTCTAGTCTACTTTCGAAAATGAGCAACTAAGCAAATACACCTTCCAGAGTAATTTGATCAAGTCTGGTAGATATATTAACCACTATAGCATCATACTCTGAACCAAGTCCATTGAAGATGTGCTCTACCAAGTCCTCTTCACTGATGCTCTTTCTCGTGATAGCCAATGCATCTGCAATGCTTCTCATTTTAGAGAAGAAATCACTAATGTTAGAGTTTCCTTTCTCAGTATTTTGCAACTGATTATTGAGCTGCATGGTTTGAGCATGTGATTAGGATAAGTAAAGTCTGGTGACTACATCCTAGAGCTCCGTTGATGTCACACAACTGGTGAAGGAAGTGAGTGCACTCTCTATTATGGTTGACAGGAGCCAACTCAACAATAGTTGATCCTATTTCTTCCATTGCAGAAAATCTGGGTTTTTTGTATGAACTTGGTTACCTTCTCTATCAACAGATTAAATGAACCTCTATGGTCATATTTACCACTGGCATGTGGGGGCACTGAAAGAGAGGCTGTTGTGTGTGTGTGAAGAAGGGGTTGAGTTAGAGTTGTTTGTAGTTATAATTACCATTAGAATGGCTCTGATACCAAGTTAAAAATGGTTACTAAAAACTAAGCAAATGTTCTCTGTTTTTATCAGTACAACGATGCCTTTTTCTTCTACTTCTTTAACTATCCTATTACAAATATATATATATATATATATATATATATAACAATAGAAGAATCTCTTATCCTTGAATTTACAAGTTGTAACCATGCTAAAATTAAGGAAAATCCGTTATGGCTAGTACACAGGTGGACTACTCTTTTCCTTACAGGAAAGCTGAATAGAGAGAGAAGAATCTTGCTAAGGTTGTTGAATACTGCAGTGTATGAAAATGAGGAAGGTGTGAGATATTCCATTTAGGGATAGGTTGGCAAAAACTAAAGAAGCTGAGGTGGCTTTATTGACAAAGCTTTTCTTCATTTTAACTATGCTGTAGGGTGAACTAAAGTTTTTATTTTTAATATTTTACTGGATAAAAAAGTATACTAATCGTTATAACATTATTAATGACGGCATAAAAGATTTTATTGATAAAATCTATATATAAATAGTTGCTTCTTTTTTAGGTTGCCCATATGAAGAACACAGAATATAAATAAGAAAGACAATAGTTTTGATCCCATTACATTTTTTTTAATTGTTTTAATTGAATCGGTTGTCTACAGATTCGGAATTGGACGTGTTTGTTAAGAATTCTGTAGTTGGGCATTTAAATCCTAAGTTTCTAAGTAATTAATATGGTAAATTAGTCGCTAAAACAATATTTTTCCCTAAAAGGAAGGAACTCTATGAAGCTTCTCCCATTAATCCTTTCCATTATTATCATTTTTTTAATTATTATTTCGACCCTTAGTGTTTATCGAATCATCAGAGACTTCCACTAATAATGTTTGTGGATAAAAGACTCGAAAATTCTCTGGTTACCACTACTCACCAAATGCGAAGAATTTTTTTTAAAGATGATTTAAATCCTTTTAATTCCTCACCGCTGAAGAATACTTTGTTTTTGCCAAGATAGTGCTGCCTTTAATTTTTGCCTAATCAAGCATTTTTTTCAGAAGGTTCAACAATGTAATCCTGTCTCGTTGACTAATTAATTTAATGGATTACATCGTGTATATGTTCATTAATGGTTAGAGAATTTTTAAACACTACCCTATTCCTATCAAAGACGACTTGATTTTTTTTTTTTTCTAATAAAGAATCATAAGCTCACGAGTTATTTATTTATTATTTTCAATTAAAACTTCAATAATTACACAATTATATATACTAAAATAATTTTTGCTACACAATTATACTTTTTTTTTTAAAAAAAGAAAGCCATAAATACTTTATATTTTACATCCTTAGTCAATTTTTTTTATCCATAATATTTTTTTTATAAAAAAAATTGAATGTTTTCGTTTTTATTTTTAATTTGAGTGCCATCAATGATTAGAAAAATAATAAAATTACTATAAAATTTAGTATTTATTAATACATTTATATTTAATATTTAATAATTTTATATATGCACCTCAATGTCAATAACTTATAGTTGCTACAATTTGAGATGTAGAGAGTGTGACAATTTGGATACTGAATTTGGAACATTGATTTTTGATCTAAAGATTACCGTGACAAAAGTTTTGCTATGCGGGACATTAATTATTTATTTGGAATTAATTATTCTTGGTAAGTTGTCATATTTTGAAGATTTTAAATAGATCCATAAAATATATTGCCTTTGCCTCATATCCACAGCCTCAAATATCCTCTAAAATTTTACACCAAATATGTAGAAATAAAAGCGTGCCTTCGAAAATTGCGAAGAGAAAGAAAGGAATAAATGAAAAGAGCACGTAAGCAGGCTACTGAAACTGGGCCAGAATTAAAGCTTCTACTTATAAACTTAAAATTATGCCATGTCTCTAAATGCAATGGCCAACACGTGTAATCACGAGCTAAATGCCATTGACACCATTTGATATATGTCAATGTGCATGGCGATCACAAGTCAAGTATCACAGTGATTTTTTTCCCAATTATTTAGTGGATAATGAATGGATCTCGGTGGATAATAAGAAGATGTGCTTGTGCTGTAATATTGTAAAGACTTTATAACATTTGTGTTGTCAAATGAAATGCACACATTTGTACTGATTATTAATTGTCGACAGTGACACAATTCCCATTTGTTAATTCTACTTCTGTGTTGAAGGTTACATCTTCTACCTATAGTTTACATCAACAGCAGGAATAGCTTAAATTATTTTATCATTTATTTGTTCCTCAACTTCGTTTTTAGTTGTACTTATACCATACATTCAACGATGGTATTTTCTTCATATATGCCAAATTTCCTTTACATTTGGGTCGATTAGGTATTTAGGCTAACAACTTAACTATTGTGATCAATACATATGTATTTCTTGAGAAAATATTAGACGAGTAAAATTATGATCTAAAGTTATATCTCGATTACTATTGAATCGAATTTTGTGCTTGGTAATACATCGAAGGTTACTACAAAGCTAGATAAATAATTTGATCTAAACTAAATGTGCCAACTTTCTTTAATTTTTATTTATGTTTTACATTATTTAATATCAAATCATACTTTTAGAACGGGACTTACGCTAATAATAAATATTTTTAATATCATTTTGAATTCTCAATCAGTGATGCTATTGGAAGTTTGGAAACAAGTGTTTGTTCTCATAATCCAATTTATTATTTATGTGTTGAAATATTTTTAAAACAAATGTATTTAAATAGAAAGAGACATAGATTTTTAATTAAATAATATATAAATAGAGAGAGAGAGAGAGAGATAGGGGCATGATTAACAACCTTAACCATTAGATTAACAATTTATTAAAGGTTAGGATTAAATGAAATAAATGTTTAAAATATTTTAATTAGGGTCATTAATATCTTCTATTTTTAAATATTTTTTCTCTTCTATTTTTTTATTTAATATCAAATTGTGAAATCTCTTGTTTTTACACAAATTTTTTAATTTGATTATATCTATAATTTATTAATTTAAATTCTAATATTAAAATAATATCTTCTAATAAAATGAAATAATATACATAATATCATATTAAAAAAATATCAAAATATATTTATTTTTAAAATTTTAAGTACAATATAACAAATATGTGCTAAGGTGTTATAATTTATGTAAATCTCTTTTAGAGTAGTAAGAGCAAAAAGAATTTAATCATTATCTTTAAAAGATTGCTAATCTAAAAACTGAAAATTGATTAAAAAAAATTGTTTAATGGATTGATGATATAAAAGTTAAAAATTAATATAAAAATTTACATATTTTTAGAAAACAGCTAATCTTGTCCCATATAAATATATATTAAGGGGTGTTTATGGGAGAAATATATTCCAAATAAAGGGATACATAAAACTCTATAATTTGGTTATTTACACAATACAAAACCCTTATCTCCCCTATTTTTACAAAAAAATTTTGTATAAATTCTTCAGATTTTGTACATTAAATCTCTAGTGTTCTGTTATTTGTAGAAATAAAATATCGATTCTAAATATCAGGCTTGCAATAATTTAAGGGTATTCGAAACAAAATAAATCTCTAGTATTTTACTGTGTATTTGTTTAATCATATGCATCGCATGATTGGTGGAGACAATATCGTTTTAATTAAAGAAAGCACATTTGTCATGTATCTTGAGCATCAAAAATATCACAATTTCAAACAAAGCATGTATCTAACCTCTTTTAACTTTTAAGTACCTGGTTTAATGGGGAATTGACTATTTATTCCTTCACATATTATTATTATTATTGTGTTGACAAATTCTATTTATAGTGTAATCTGACTCTTCCCTTAATAACGTTGGTACACCAAGTTCGAAGAACGCCCACCCGGCTTCCACTTACCAACGAAAGCTCTCAATGCCAACTTTTTTCCTTGTTACCTAAAAGAGTAGATAGTGCTCACTGCTCCCTCTCTTGCGTAATCAACCACGTCAGTAATATTAATCTTATCTCGTCGGTTTAATTTCATATGCTCAAACTTAGGAAACGATGCCTCCTTGTTCTTGAATTTGTCTTGGTGCATGCGTGCTTCAATAATTTGTGGAATTTGTTGTCTGGTGCTTTAAGTTGGCAACCCTTTTTGACTCGATCAGTGTATATAATCCTATTTAAGTCTCTATAATCTTATTTCATTGGTTTATGCTTACCATGAATTTGTGACAGTTTCTTTTACTTTAGCCTTACCCAACTTTTCTATTGATCACCTTACCCATTAAAATACTAGTTTTCTCAAAAACAAGAAGTGAGTGAAAAAAAGTTAACATTAAACCCTTTTTTTATTCGGTCTGTAATTTTGAATGTGGTAATCGATACTCGTACACAAACGACTTCGCCACGCAACTTTTATTAACATTTTATAAAACCTTTTTCGTAGACACTCTCTTTCCACCACTTTGCGCGACAGGTTTTCTCAGCCGCCCATCATTAACATGATGAATCTTAGACTGTCAAATCTAATTTATTAGCATGAATAATCTATAAATAGAGAATTTTTTTTTTTTTTTTTGGTATTTCCATTTCACTTGTATTATTATCATGCAGATATATGAGAATATTAAAAATAACATGCATAAAAGATACAAAGAAAACACCCAATTCTTATACCTATTCATTCAATTATTATTACATAATATTACATTATTTTATACAAAAGTGTTATTATTATATAATTTTTAAATATCTAAAATTTCTAAATTCCTTACACGTACAAAGAATTATCTATATAACCAGTTCTCAAATTCATAATTACTCTGTTAATTACACATATAACCAATATTTTTATCTATACTTAACTAACCTTGCATGTGTCCTTTGTCACTTTTACGTACTATTTTTTGAAAAATAAAATTTTTATAATAAAAGGTAAGATATAATTTCAGTAAGTAAACCATTCAAGTTTTTCACATGTCGATATGATACATAACATATTTATTTCTCTTTCAAAGCAACCATATTTGCTCAAACAAATCAATGAATTTTTAAACTTTTCAATTACACATAAACGAATTCATAGTATAAATATTTTCAGAATAGCTGAGTCAGTTAGTATCACCTGCACTCACGGTTACTCGAATTTAAAACGTGATCATGTATTCTACTTAAAGCGAATATTCTTTCTATTTCGAACATAATAGAAACGTGCATAGCACGTTAAACAGAATTCTGAATAACTCGCAAATCTCACTTTTGATACAAGACCCGGCCAAATTAGAATAAACATTAACTAATGACTAGAGTCATAAAATTATTTTCATTCATAAATATTCACATATTGACATCATTTTCAACAATCATTTCATGAATTTGATATAAGCATATAAAACATTCAAAATCCTCAATTTTCATATTATTTTCAAACATATGCTCAGATATCATATTATTTTAAAAGTAGTAAAAATACATGCACAATTTATTTACTACAAAACGAGGGTAACCACTCCCACTAACAACTATTTTGCTTACTCAGTCCTTCTCTTGGGATTATTGTAACCTAATACCACACATGCATAACTTATGAATTCTATTATTTAAATAATCAATATAATTATACTAAATGCAATTTTCATGAAAAATATGACTAAATTTCTTACTGTAATATATTTAACTAAGTCTAACTAACTAATATCATTTTCTATATTTTCAATAATGAATTTTCATAACTAATTTATTCTAAATCTCATTTTCAACTATCCTAAATTTACATATTTTCGCCTAAGTAAACAAATACGATTTTGATCTAAATACTATAGCAAAAACTATTCATGTCGGATTACTATAGCAATTGCTTATGCCAGACTGTAGCTAATACTGTTTATATCGGATTTACTGTATAAATAGTTATTATTTAGATTAAAGTTACTGTGGCACATTTAAGAATACTGTAGTACCTTCAAAAATACTGTTTATCCGAGAGTAAAACATCATAATTTTTTTCCTACAAACACTTCAATTAGTGCAAATTCAACCTAGTACTATATTTTCTACTCCAATTCAACACAATTCTCACGTTTCTTATGCAAATAAGTGTTAATTTTTCTAATAAATAGTAACTTACATTTCAATGTATGCTTAAAATCTAAAATTTAAGCTTTTAGTGCGTTAAGTGACTTACCAATAACTAGAATTTGAAAGAAAATCTGTTAAATTTGAAGTCGTTTGGCCAAAATTTGAAAGAGAGAGAGAGAGAGGGCTTCGGTGAGTTAGGAAAAATGAGAGGAATGAACATGGGTGAGAGGCAGAAGATGCAATCTGTTATATTTTGGTTTGTAAAATTTTAATTAGGCTCTTATTCTTTTTTAAATTATACAAATAATCTAAAATTTTAAAAAATTTGTATTATAGTCCCTTTGAAAAAATTCTAAAATAACCTTTATTATTTCAAAATCTTTATAATTAAGTTCAAAATTAATTCAAACACTATTTCTTTAATTCAACATCTAATTATAACTCAATTTTATGAAATTAAATTCAGGCTTAAACAAATAACACTATTTTGTGCCCAACGTTCAACTATTCACCCAAAAATTCTAAGTTATATGAATTTTTAATTTAATTAAATTACATCAAATTATTCAATTAAATTTCTTAAATACTGTGGATTCTACTATTAAAAATTTTTAAAATTGCAGGTGTTACAACAACAATCTAACTTCCAAAATACAATAACTTGATTTTATAAACATATATTCCTAAATAATAATAAAAATCATAGAACCGATATAAACAAAATAAATATTCTCTAATAATAGAAAGTAGAGTACATAGCATGCATAGAACATCCTTCATAAAACTATGAGATATTTTTTGTTGTCTAAGATATGATCACCATTAAAATCAATTATTAAACAAACTAAATTTGGTCATTAAATAAAAATAGTAACTCATAAATGGTTACAATAAATAAGATAATTTGATTTATTCTCTTATAACTCTCATCTCATAACTCATCATATTAATATCATATAAAAATGATATAATATATATAGTTTTTTGTTTTCAAATACCAAACAAAATATGCAACAACAATCTCTTGGGTTTGCTTAACATTTATGGTCATCCAAGCCGTGATTTCTTTTGTGTTTTGGTTAATAACCTTGTTTGTTTAGGTAAAGGGAACTTGAGATTCAAAAGACGTTGGCAGAAGGGGCTAGAGAAAAGAGCTAAAGAGAAATCTAAAGGGAAAGAAGGGTTAGAGTCGAGTGAACTAAAGTTTTTATTTGCTAATATTTTACTGTAAAAAAAGTATAATAATCGTTATAACCTTATTAGTGAGGGAATATAAGATTTGAAAAGTACTTGTACCCATAAAAATTTTAGTTAATCAAATCTTGTACTTGTACCTTATTGATGACCTAAAATTTGTTACATTAATCTCACTTTCATACTTTTTTTATTCCATGATTGATAAATGAATTATTTTATCCCATAAAATTTTTGGAGAGTAAAATCAGACATGTATTCTATTCTTACTCAAACTAACGATCAAAATATAATTGATGTTAAGTCAAAGGATAAAAGTGATATTAATTAAAATATTTTGGACTAGAGTAATAATTACTAGAAATGTTAGGGATGATTTTGTCTAATATGTTAAACATGCTAGCTAGAGTGTCATTTTGTAAAACCCTTGAGGATTAAAATAAAATTATCCCACAAAATTTTTATAGTTGTTTCTTTTTGAGGTTCTCCTCCTAAAGAAAAACACATATCATAAATAAGAACAGATGAAGATTTTGCATTTGATTTGTCAGTCAAAAGTTTTGTTAAGTTTCTAAATCAATTATGGATCATTACTTTAGAAAAGAAAAAAAGGTTATAAATAATATACATATATATATATATATATAAAAGTTTCTAAATCAATTATGGATCATTACTTTAGAAAAGAAAAAGGTTATAAATAATATATATATATATATATATATTATTTTGATTTAACTTTAAAGCTAAAGTTTTGTCATACTTTTTTGAAGTTGATTAAAACAGGAAAAAATTTTACTCTATTAATTCTTGGTTTTTTTTTTCTTTTGTTATGGTCTAATTTTAAGCTTATTCATAATTATAGTTCAATCTAAAATATTTTATAATCTTGACAAAAAATTAATCATTAGACGATTGTAGTATAAAATTTGACGTAATTATACCAAATTTATAGAAAAATCAGAAATTCTTTCATATTTTACATTGAAAATGTAATCATCCTTACTGATTTTATCTTTTAAGGCATGACTTCTTTGTAAAAAAATTAATTTGTTTTCCCCGTGCAGGCACCAGGCTGCTATATATATATAATTCAAATTAAATTATTTATAAATTAAATTTATAAAACAGATACTTTATTAAATATTTATAATTTGAAGTGTTTATTAAAATTGTTAAAAATTAAGAAACATAAATTTCATTTCTTGTGTCCTACGAGTATTCCTTCCTTTTTATTTATTTATTCTTAACTTTTATATCTAAAATGATGAGAATCAAATAAAAAATTTAAAGATCCTTAATTAAGAGACTTCTCAATATTATGAAAATCTTGTCCTCAATTATTCTATATAAATAGAGCTTTATAATATCTTTTATATATGAGTAAAAATATAATATTTCTCAATTAAGGTTTTCTTTATGGTATTAAAGGGAGTTTGAGATTCTAGAGATTCTTAGATTAACAATCATTGCATTAATTACAGGGATGGACCGCTGTGAAAGTGGTGGTGGGGTGATGAAATGAACAAGAGTAAAGATCAACTCATAAATCATTGATTGAATTACTTGATAAAAATACGACAATAATTATAATCAATTTTTTCATAATCCATCGTAACCTGACATAATTTTCATATGATAATGCATCTCCGAATTAATATATTTTTTTCACTAGTTCCTCCTTTATGGTTCGGCATGTGGTATATCTTTTTCAGCTGAAGTAATTTTCTGTGTGTTGGGGTCTGTTGTCTCGTCATATATTGGATAAGACTCCTCTCCTGGTTTAGTAAGAACTTTCAGATCACCTTCTTTGCCCCATAATAGCATATATAGCCCAACGATGACAATAAGTGACCCTATAATACTGAAAGCAAAGCCATAAGTGAAATTTTAGTGCGCAGTCGACAATTAACGAAATATGCCATGATTGTCTTCAAATTACCTGCCCAAGTAAAGCTTTTCACCGAAAACAAAGTACGCTAGAACTGCCACAAGTATTGTTGAAACCGGACTGAACACGGTCACAAAAACCGGACCTCTTTTTTCTGTGCAATATAGTTGAATGAAAGTATATAATGCAGAGATCAATATTCCCTGCCATGTATTACCATTATCAGAATCTTAAGAGCAAAATTTAATTAAGGGTAATACAACATTAGACAGTCGAACATTCCTACTTACACCATAAAGGAAGGACAACAAGTCAATATTGAATCCAATTCTCCATGCAGCTGGTTCGTGTTTTATGATCACAGTGAAGAAAGCTGATTGAACTCCACCAAGAAAGCATATCCATGTCGCGAGGGATATTCGTGCAGGATATCGCTTCAGTGCCATTGCCTAAATTATGTGACCAGGGGGTATATAGTTATTTATCTTCCAAATACGTTTTTGAAGCTCAAACTTTTTTAGCCATGCGTGTTAATGCAATTCTTTTGCAGAGTATATCAAGTGTTTTTTAATGCTTACTAGTTTGTTATATGACATTCTTTCACCGAAAAAAATTGTAAACGAATCATATTTGTTTTTATTTCAAATACAGTTTTGAGTTAGAGATGAACCTGAACAATATACGCCACAGACCATGAAATACAGCATGCAACCGCTAGAATTGAACCCTTCAACCACTGCTCTTGGATGCTTTTATTTCTATGAATATGAATTAGAGGATGCCATAGATTTCTCATAGTGGCCCCCTTGTATACTGTCATGATCGTTACACCAGCCAAGGAAAGAGACGTCCCTAGGACTTTTGCTATGCTTCGAGCAT
>JAXCLQ010005756.1:0-48849 GCA_035584115.1 Cedrela odorata
AGACAGATTTCACCTGCACCTGAGCAATCAGTACTCCAAATTCAGGAATTTGGATTTTAACACCATCAGTCATGCACACATGCAACTCCTTAGCCAATATCCTTCTGTCGCCTGAGAAATGGGATAAGCTACCCATAGATTTTCTACTTAAGGTATCGGTTACCGCATTAGCTTTTCCTGAATAATAATGAATCGTGCAATTATAATCCTTGAGTAACTCTAACCATCGTCTCTGTCTTAAATTCAGGTCTCTCTGATCAAAGATATACTTTAGGCTTTTGTGATCTGTGTATATTTCAAAAGTTTCCCTATAAAGATAATGTCTCCATATCTTCAGTGTAAACACTACTGCCGCCAATACAAGATCGTGCACAGGATAACTCTGTTCATATCATTTTAATTGCCTGGACCCATAAGCTATAACTCGGACATGCTGCATCAATACACACCTAAGACCTACCCTGGATGCATCACAATACACAATAAATCCTCCGCCATCAGAGGGTAGTGTAAGGACAGGTGCCGAAGTCAAACAGTTTTTAAGCTTCTGAAAAGCTTCCTTACAGGCCTCTGACCATACAAACTTTACGCCTTTCTGAGTGAGTCGAGTCAACGGTGCTGTTATCTTAGAAAAATTCTCTACAAACCTTCGATAGTACCTTGCCAAGCCTAAAAAGCTTATGATTTCTGTCACACTAACTGGGCGAGGTTATTTCTGCACGGATTCAATTTTCTTAGGATCAACACAAATTCCATTCTCCGTTATAACGTGACCTAAGAAAGCCACCTCTGATAACAAGAATTCATATTTAGAGAACTTTGCATACAACTTGTGTTCCCTGAAAGTCTAAAGAACAATATAAAGATGCCTCTCATGCTCTTGGTGATTCAAAAAATATACCAAAATGTCATCAATAAAGACTATTACGAATTGGTCTAGGAATAGCTTGAAAACTTGATTCATTAGGTCCATAAACGCTGCAGGAGCATTAGTAAGTCCAAAAGACATCACAAGAAATTCATAATGCCCATATCGGGTACGAAAAGCAGTTTTCGGGATGTCATCCTCCTTAATTTTGAGCTGATGATACCTAGAACATAAATTTATTTTTGAAAAGTACCGAGCTCCCTTCAGTTGATCAAATAGGCCACCTATCCTCTGTAATGGATACTTGTTTTTAATGGTAGCCTTATTTAACTGCCTGTAATCAATGCATAACAGCAAAGATCCATCTTTTTTTCTAACAAATAGGACTGGAGCACCCCAAGGAGAGGTACTTGGGCGTATAAATTCTTTATCCAGCAAATCTTGAAGTTGTACCTTTAATTCCTTTAGTTTAGCTGGTGCTATTCGGTACGGAGGAATCGAGATAGGCTGAGTTCCTAGAAGAAGGTCGATACTGAACTCGATCTCTCTTTCTAGAGGTAGTCCAGGAAACTCTTCAGGAAAAACATCTAGAAATTCTCTAACTACTGAAACATGTACTGGATCCACTTTTCTATTATCAACATCTCTAATAAAAGCTAAGTATCCAATACATTCTTTCCTAAGTAATCTACCCGCATCGATAACTGAGATCAAATTACCAGGGACTTCACTCCTATCACCCTGGACTTCAAAGAATGGATCATTTGGAACAGAAAAAGTGACAGTTTTATTCCTATAATCCACCGTCGCGTGACATCTGGATAACCAATCCATATCTAAAATCACATTGAAATCTAAAATCTCTAGCAGTATCAGATTAGCAAGATATATATGCTCTCCAACAGAAATGGCACAAGATTCTATAATTTTAGAAGCTGATATAGCACTTTCTACTGGAGTAGACACTGTTAAAGGTAAATCTAGAGTCCTAATCTCTTTGCCTAGACAGTATGCAAAGTATGGAGAAATAAAAGAATGAGTTGCCCCCAAGTCAAACAGAATTCTAACATCAATAGTCTCAATAGAAAGAATACTTGTCACAACCGTATTTGATGCCTGAGCATCCTGAGGAGTCAATGTAAACACCCTCGCCTAACCTCTGCCGGTAGATGATTGGCCTCTACCAACCGATTGTTGTCCTCTTTCACTAGTTGGTTGATCTCTACCCATATAACCTCTTCTTGAAAAAGGTCCTGGCTGAGACGATGCTACTTGCTGAGAATAGGAGGACTGAATGGGTGGAATAGGACAATTTCTAACCATATGGCCCATATGACCACATCTAAAACTAGCACATGTCTCCCTTCTACATAATCCAGAATAAGGGCACCCAAACCTTGAACACACATGTACATTAGGTTTAGCTACCGAGGCAGACGATGCAGCTTGTTAATGAGAATTTCGGTCCTCTCTTCTGCTTGAACTCCTAACCATCGGAGTCTCCTTTCTGAAAATAGAGCCTCTGAGATTAGGCTCAATACATAAACTCGCCTGGCCACCCTAGCATGATCTCCCAAAACTTTCTGTTCTAGCCTTTTTCTGGGACTCCTTTTCAGCCCGCTGCTCTTTAGCTCTCAATTCAAATCGGAGTACTGAATTTAAAGCCTGAGTATATGTGGTAGTCTCTGTAACTTGTACTGATCTGAATAGATAGTCCCGCAACCCATCAACAAATCTCTTTACTCTCATATAATCCGTACTCACCAAATATGGAGCAAAGCAAGACAGACGAGTAAATTGTACATCATACTCTGCTACTAACTTATTCTCTGTCTGAACCAACTGTTTAAATTCCCTCGCTTTAGCATCTCTGATACTCTGCGGCATGGAACAAGCGAGAAAAGCTTCATTGAACTCTGACCACTCTATGGTGGTTTCTGTAACACTCCTTCTCTACACAAAATTCATATACCAGGCATAAGCCATGTCTCTTAACTGAAAACTCACCAACTCCACTGATCTCGCTGGTGTGCATCCTAAAGCAGTGCATATCCAGTGCAACTCTTCTAAAAACTCACCAGGATCTGGACTTGCTTCAACTCTTGTAAAAGTCGGTGGGTGCATCTTTCGAAAATCTTGCAAGGTCACTACTAATCCTTGCCCTCGCTCAGCAGAAGCATGAACAAGTTGTTGAATATCTGGACGAGACTGAACAGGAGGAACCTGAGCTTATTGCTGATGTTGTTGAGAAACCAAGTTTACCAGCACTTCTACAGCATGTTGGATTCTTTACATTCCCTCAGCAAGATCTATATTATGCTTATCATCCACTCTCTTACTTGGCACTTCAGGTTCTTGCGTTCTAGCTCTACCCCAACCTCTACCTCAACCTCTACCTCGTCCTCTACCTACTTGGCCCTGAACCCCAACTGGTGGCACTGGAGGCCTAGACGAATCATAATCTGAAGAAGAAATCCTTTGGTCTCTATCGAAAGGATTTTGATTTCGAGAAGACATAATTTAACTGCTAAGATACAGAAACACAGTTAAGATGAATTACAGTTTATCCTACAACTTCTACATAAAGAAGATGCATCGGATTATTCAGATACAAAAAAATGCAACACCTCGCGCGGAAGTATCCTGGACATACTACACATGCAAGGCATTACACCCTACTTGCAGCCACAGACCCTTAGACCATGCTCTAATACCACTTTGTCACATACCGGTAAATCGGTATTGTGATGGCATAGAGGTAGGGATATCCTACCCCTATAAGCCTCGGATAGAAACCTGTATATGTAAACTATAATGTAGAGAACTACCAATCATATGCATGACTCACACATATACTAAGGGCTCCATGCCCATCAATACAATTTCAGACATAAACCAAGATATTCATAAATATAAGAGTATATGCATACATATCAATATACATAGAAATATACAGAAGACACACTCATAATGTGTATACATAATTAGGCGTCGTGTCTAATATACAAAATAGACCACAACATAAACTCCTAAGTGATTGCATGGAGAATTTAGAATCCCAATGCTCTTCACGAATATCTCCTAAAATCCTCACCTAGCAGAAAATCCTGCACTCATGGAAATTGTGATGGGGTGAGTTTTGGGAAAAACTCAGTGAGTGGATAATGAAATGAAAATTTTAAATAAATTCAGTTTTGACATAAAATATATTTAAACTTACAATCAATTTCAGACAGAAATCATGTTAACAAGACATCCACTGCATATTATAATAATTTTTAAAATTAAAATTTTAAATAGTCAAATGAAAACAGAATAATATACAGTGATGTGTACAAACTTCGGGTCAAATATCAAACCGCCCTTCGCCCCCTACTTCTTACATGTACCGGTACCTTCATATAGCACAAATCAGAATGTGCTTTCAAAGCACATAAACTTCCCCCCTTATGTCTCCCGGCTATGGTTAAGTAAAAATTAAAATAATGGTTAATATACTATCATAAATACAGAAAACGGAAATAAAACACAATTTAAAGCACAATGGCCTCCTCCTAGCCTCAAAACAATATCTCAACAACTCCTCCTCAACAATATGTAAATGTAGCTCAAAGCAGATCTCATTTCCATATAAAAAAGAATATAAATCAATTTATATATAAATTATTTCTTATTTCGGAAAACATTAAGTTTTATAAAAAAGAAAATTAAAAAAAATGAAAAACATGTAAAAATCCATTCACAAGTGTCGTCAAAAGCGGAACAGAAGCTCGATCATTGGAGCTGGATGGTCGCTCCCTCGGCGTATTTATAACACATTTATACTAATTATTAATATAATAATTTAAGTATACATACTTATAATTTAACTACGATATTGATATACAACAAGTTTTCTCCCCCTTTCTGAATTCTCTTTTATTCTACAATTTGGACTTAATGATTAATACATAAATTATCGATTATACTTAATTCACTCTTACTAACTAATTCTACATGATAACACATTATTTAAAAATCTAAATTCAACACAACGATATAATCACTATTTATATTTTTCAACAAAATTTAATTTCACCTAATTTAACAACTAATCGGTTTAATTCTGGCCTAAAACAATTATAATATACAAAAATTTGTCTAGGATGAACAATATTTTCCAGCATGAATAAAATTTTCCAGCGTAAATAATACTCGTTATGAACATCGAATTATCAAAAAATGCATAAATACGACAATAACGAAGCTAAGAACCATACCGAGGGGTCAATTTAGCTCTAAGACGTCCGGATTGCAAGTAATTTCAAAAATTCTAAATTTCTGAATAGTAATACTATTCTTTTTCTGGTTCAATCATTAACCGAATCGCCCAAACGAAGCTCCTAAAGTGTAGATTGTGTCATGTAGATGTGATTTATAGCAAGAAACAGAACTTTAATCGGTTGAAATTGGAGTAATTTGAAGGAATTGTAAAAAATAAATTAAAATGAATGAGGAAGGGTTACTAGACGAGGAGGAAGAAGTGGCCTGGGTTTGATTCTCAGGCAACTTTAATTAAAATCAAATTTTACTAAAATGACCATTTTGCCCTTGAAAAAAAATAAGAAGAAATTTAATAATAAGGGTAAATATGTTATTTAGAAAATTTCTATATTCTAGGCTTCAATTCTCTCTCATCTAACCTCGGATTTGACTCAAATTTAATTCATATCGATCCTTATCAAGTCCTCTTTCCGTAGAAATAAACCGTTTATCAATCGAAATTTTTTATCAACGCCAATTTTCATTTTAAGGTCGGGTGCACAAATAGAGTTTTAAGAAATTTTTCTAAATTTAATAAATTGTTATCAAATCACTCTCAAAAGCTAAGTAAACATTAATACAAAGTTATTTACTCGGTTTTCATTACCCCGACATAATTTATAAAATAACCAAATTACCCCTAGTGTGTAAAATGACTAAAATGTCCTCAATTTAAATTTTGGGACATTACAACATTGTATATATATCTAATATCTAAATCTAAGATTTCAAAGACATTATCTTTATAATATAATCCAACCTTATTCTAATCGTCTTGATCCCTTAATATTCAACCTATGTCCCATCACAATGTCAAAACACATTTATTACCATACATAGTAATATATATGACTTATGTGAAAAATTCCTATAATTATAAACCATTAAATATGGTTAAGGTTCAACTCTTACATTAAGAATTATTATGCATCATTACCTTCGTCAATCTCTACTTGTAAAATGTATAATATCATACTTAAACTTTTATAACATATAGTAAGATTCCTTATATATACAAATATTACTTCCCAAATGATATACTATAATATGGTACTTTTGATATTTTTAATATAAACTTCTAACCATCTCCTTCATATCAATTAAGAATTGCATATTTTCAATTCAATTATAACCTATAATACTTATGATAACAAAATTATTGTTTAACTTAGAAATATCCAATAATAACTTTTCTCAATCAAATTATTAAACTAAGTCACCAAAACTATTTGTTGATACTTTTATTCTCAATCCATTCCATGTTCTAAAATAACACATATACATTCGATCATATCTTAGTCATCAAACAAAATCGAATTTCAACACCTTGAGCGAATACAATGCTAACTTACATGTCTTTTCAATCTCGTTAAAATAACTTCATTAATATAAAAGATTCAATAAAATAAAATTTGAGTTATGCTTAGTGATCAAATCTTTCTTCTATTCATCTCGAATAACTCTTTTATAAATCATCTTATCTATATAATCAAAATTCCTTTAGTTACAAACCCCATTAATCATATCAATCAACTATCATAAATCTTTGCATATAAAATTCAATATTATTACACATTTGAAAATCTTCTGATTGACATACATTTGACATAAATAAATTCTCAATTGAAATTTCATTAATAACTCACTAGTTAATCTTTTTTCATAAATTTTTTTTCCTTACTTTATTATTATTATTATTATTATGTTCAACTATGAACTTTGTCTCCCAATTATCATAAAGATAAATATATCTTATACTTATAAAATTTTCTAATTGTACTGGTTAATTATTGAAAATTTATTGAATTAAATAGATGACTATAAATTCTTAACTTAGAAAACTATGTATTTCTCTCTATGTATAACCTGTCAGCAAATGTTTCAAATCTTTGTAAATTTAATCCAATCTAAAACATTAATTTTACATCATAAAGAAAATTGTCATATTTCTTAAACACTATTGGCCTTCATCCAAAAATAAAATTTTATTACTTTTATGATCTTAAATTTTTTTTTTCATAATACTTTTCCAATCTTCCCAAAAATCTTCTCATAAAAGAACTTAAAATAAAATTTTACATTGACCTCACATAGTTACAGTTTAGGCTCCACTCTCGATCAATGAATTAAAATTCTTAGTAATTAATTCTTATAAATCTCATAAAACAAAATTCTTATTTCTTATTGTTTCTTATAAGAATAAATAAAATTTTGGCTTTATTCTTAATCATAAACTATACTCATAAATATTCTTAAATCGAAATTCAATTAATAATATAATCTAATAGAATTCATTTCATAAAGATCATAAACTTTCTTTCTAATTCTAACCTAAATTTAAAATAAAAATTTTAAATATTTCTTTGACATTTTATTCATAATGAATAATTACCAAAAAAAAAATGTTTGAGAAAAGGGAATGTCTTTCATGATCCAATTACAATCCTACAACTTACTTAGTTCTTTATATATTTTTACTTGGATTCGTTCACTTATTCTATTTCCATTTAGGTCTCCTACTAGCTAAAGAAAATCTTTATTTTAAGATCTCACTTCTCACTTAAGATATATATCAACATTCTTAAAATTTTTTTTTTTATCATATTCTCTTAAAAAGAATAAATCAAATAACAACTTCTTAGAGTATCACTAGTCTGAACAATATCCCCAGTCAACTTCTTCTGTAATCCCATCATTCTTAGCATCCCATTTACTATAGGATGTTTATCCTTTATTGAGGCTTGATTCACTCTCCAATAATCACATAAGCTAAGAACCCTGCACACCCATTTTTCCTAGTAACTTTGTGGCCTTAATCACATTGAGCAACCATTGACTTATCACAAATCGTCTCCCATCGAAACTAAATCTAATTGGCTCAAAATGCTAACTACTATTACCTTAGTAAAACAATTCACTACCTCATGATAGACAGTCAATCAATCCGTTCCCAAGATAAAATTAAAATCATGCATGGCGATAAATCAACTATAATATTCTTATCTTCAAAACTAATATCTTAATCTTTGTAAACATAGTTTATAACTATATTTTACCCGTAAAAGTAGCAATACACATAACATATTTAATCATAAAATCAAACAAAAGTACAAGCCACAAATGAATATATAGCTCTAGAATCAATTACTTTAACCTTTTGGTTAAAAGAACTGTAATACATGTTGCCAGTTCATTGGACGCCTATGCATCTTGCTTGGTTAGAGTATAAACTCATCCTTGTACCTTCTGCCTTTTATTCTAACTTTCCCCCATGCTATATTTACTACCTACTCTTCTAGTTAGACATTCCTTAATCATATGCCCTTACTTCTTACACCTGAAGTAAGAAAAGTATCAACTTAAACAGCCCCAGTATGTCTACAAGAAAAACATCCCAACATTCTCTATATAACTTTCCAGTAAAAATGTACTAACAAACAACTTTTCGCACTTTATACTTAAAACAAATCAAACATTATCTAATAATTTGTCACACCTTACTTATAGTAAAGTATCAATGGCATAAATTACAAGTCTGCATTTCTAACTCTTGAAATTAAAAACTTACCTCAACTTATCAATATTCTTCTATCATACTCAACTTTCTATCTTCACTAAAAATTTTCTATTGAACTCATGCAACTAATCATAAATTTGTGACACATATATTCTTAACCCTACCCGAATTCCTCTAATTAACAACTTAATTATCCCAACATCTCAATTACTATATTACGTTATGAAATCCTATTTTTTTCCAAACAGAGCCATTTAAAAAGGATCAGAAATTAGCCAACCAATTGAAGTTAATAATTAATAAAAATTCAAACTTTGCAATTCATATGATTAATATCACAATATGACTTTACATTCAATGCTTCCCCAGTTAAAAGAAACTATAATTAAACACAAAAGAGATACCTTCTAAGGAAAATTACATACTATAATTAATTATAACAAACCACAAAAGAAATCCTCAAAATCTCATTTCACCTTTAAAACTATATCTTGATTTATCTAGTAACCTAAATAAAATGAAATTTCTCTAAAGTTCTGTTACCTATCTAACATTGTCTTATGTCTTTACAAACTGTATTATTATTACCTCTCATTTTTTTTTTATAAGTAATACAACCAACATTAGGTCTAACCTCACATCTCACATTATTTTATCATTTAAGTTTATAGTAAGACGACATGATATCTTAGTAAAATGACTATGAAACAAAACAATTACCACTCCCAATTTCCTTCACACAAACTCGACCTAACTATAATTGAAATTAGTCCGATTTTTGCCGAGATTCAAACTTAATCAAATCAACACATCATCTCAATTAAACAATAAGGATTAAGACTAGTCTACTATATAAATAATATTAAATAATTTCACATCTCATTATTACACTATATGGAATAAGACACCATACTTATCTGTTTAATTATCATGAAATTGAAAATAATATTTTCAACAAACTTATTCCTTAATAAAATTATAAGTATAGTTTATGGAACGCCCATTTTAACTCTACAACGGTCGTTCAGTCCTTCAAAATATACGCTACTTTATAAAATTTTCTAATTTCATCCAAACATTAATACCAACTTAAATGAAATAGCAATCAAATTATACTTGTACACACTAAAACTATATCTTCATTACTTTAATAATCTTGGGTTCCAAATTGTAAAGTTTTAACTCTTTTTTTTTAACCATTTTGCCATTTTTAATTTTAATAGTCTTGGATTCAAAGAATTCACTCATACGATTCGGTTAAGGATTCAATCTTCTCGATCCTTCATTACTATTTTTTTTTCTCACTTGAACTAGTCTTTCTGAAAAAGATTTCCCTTAATATCTTCACCCAACACCTATCCGTATTATAAGTGTTGTAATACCTCCTCTTCCAATACAAACGTCTCACCAATAATTTATTACAATTCACACCTTCTTTATATACCCGTATTCTTATGAGGGCTTTCTTTTTAACTTTTTCGGTCGCCCGTGGACCCAAATTTATATGGAAATAACGAAGAATAATTCTTTGTAGTTTCGCTCTTTTCCTAGTAATGTACAAATTTAACAAGTCCTTTACGAGAGCTCCACCAATCGTACCATGTTCACTTTTATTTATACTAGTCCATCGATCATACTTTGTCTTTACCATATCTACAAACCAAAACTAAATAAAATAAATTTCATGAAATTATCACAAATATACCGAAGTTAAAACTACACTAGTTAAAAAGTTTGCTAAGCTTTTTTTTTTTTTCTTTTTTAACTAACCTAAACTCTACAGGATCCTACCCTGAACTTTGATTTGGAATGTATCGACACTTTTAAACCCTAGTATCGATCCGTTTATTAAAATTTGGTTATGAAAATTTCTTTGACATCAAGTATCGATACTTTTGCCTTCATGTATTGATCCCTTCTTCTTAAGATATTGATATGAGCGAGTTTATAAATAATTTTGAACTCTGTAACTTAAAAAGTATCGATACTTTATTCACATATATCAATATTTTCTTTACATGCATCGATACTGTATCTATGAACCTCAAACCTTAGTTTTCCTATTAATCTGAATGTCTATATACTCAAATTTTTTTAGTCATTTCTAATATCTACGAACCTTAAATCATTATCTAATCACTTACAGTCTACGAAACCTCAAACCTTAGCCCTGATACCACTCTTGTAACACCCCATTCTCATACTTATTCAATCAATCATTATTACATAATGTTACATCATTTCATACAAAGAGTATTACTATTACATTATTCTTAAATGTCTGCAATTTCTAAATTCCTTACACATACAAAGAGTTATCTATATAACCAGTTCTCAAATTGATAATTACTCTGTTAATTACACATATAACCAAGATTTTTATCTATACTTAACTAACCTAGCACGCGTCCTTTGTCACTTCTACGTACTATTCTCTGAAAAATAAAATTTTTACAATAAAATGTGAGATATAATCTCAGTAAGTAAACTATACAAGTTTTTTACATGTCGATGTGATACATAACATATTTATTTCTCTTTCAAAGCAATCGTATTCGCTCAAACGGATCAATGAATTTTTAAACTTTTCAATTACACAGAAACGAATTCATAGTACAAACATTTTCATAATGGCTCAGTCAATTAGTGTTACCTGTACCCACGGTGACCTAGATTCAGAATATGATTACGTGTTCCGTTTAAAGCAGACATTTTCAAACAAATTATAACATAAATGTACATTGCATGTTAAACAGAAAAGCGCATTGTGCATTAAACAAAATTCTAAATAACTCGTAAGTCCCACTTTGACACGAGACCCGGCCAAGTCAGAATAAATATTTAACTAATGACTAGAGCCATAAAATCATTTTCATTCATAAACATTCACACTTTGACATCATTTTCAACAGTCATTTCATGAATTTGATATTAGCATATAAAATATTCAAAGTCTACAATTTTCATATTATTTTCAAACACTTGCTCAGATATCATATTATTTCAAAAGTAGTAAAAATAAATGCACAATTTACTTACTGCAAAGAGAGGGTAACCACTCCCACTAACAACCATTTCGCCTACTCAGTCCTTCTTTTGGCTCATTATAACCTAATACCACACATACATAACTTATAAATTCTACTATTTAAATAATCAATATAATTGCACTAAATGCAATTCTCATGTAAAATATGACTAAATTCTTTATTGTAATATATTTGACTTAATTTAACTAACTAACGTCATTTTCTATATTTTCAATAATGAATTTTCATAGCTAATTTATTCTAAATCTCATTTTAGACTATCCCAAATTTACACATTTTGGCTAATCAAACAAATACAACTTTGATATAACTGTAGCAAAATATTGTTAATGTCGGATTACTGTAGCAATTGTTTGTGCCGGGATATTGTAGCTAGATACTATTCATATCAGATTACTGTGTAAATAGTTATTATTCAGATTAAAGTTAGTGTAACACATTCAAATATACTGTATTATCTTCAAAAATACTATAGCACCTTCAAAAATACTGTTCATCCGAGAACAAAACATCCTAATTTCTTCCTACAAATGCTTCAATCAGTGCAAATTCAACATAATATTACATTTTCTATTCCAATTCAACACAACACTCAGGTTTCTTATGCAAAATTAAGTGTTAATTTTTCGAATAAACAGTAACTTACAATTTAATTCATGCTTAAAATCTAAAATTCAAGCTTCTATTGCGTTAAATAACTTACCGGTAACTAAAATTAGAAGAAAAATGGCTTGAATCTAAAGTTATTTGAATGAAATTTGAGAGAGAAAAAGAGACCAAGCTTATGATTTTGTGAAAAAGAAGAAGATGAAGATACTAGAAAATGAAAAGAAATAGCGAAATTTTATATGTTTTTATAAGCGAAATTTCATAAATATCCCTATTGTTTTTAAAATTTTTAAAATAGTTAAAAACTTTAAAAAAAAAATTATTTTAGTCACAATTTAAAAAATTCTAAACTAACTTTTAATATTTCAAAATCTTTACAATTAAGTCTAAAATTAATCCAAACACTATTTCCTTCATCCACATCCATTCATAACCCAATTTTATTAAATTAATTTTTGTGCCTAAATAAATTTTTAGAATTCACCTAAAAATTCTAAATTATATGAAATTTTAATTTAACTAAATAACATTAAATTATTCTATTAAATTTCTTAAATACTATAGATGCTACAGTTACAAAATTTTAAAATTACGGGTGTTACATTTGTCATGTAGGGTAATATCATTCCATCATCTACATCCTTATTGAGTATGGATTTGCGATGTCAATATCTCAAACTCGATTTCTCTGTGAACTTCTGATTGCTATGTTCGGAACTCGTCATCACGAACTCTTTCGCATAACTAATAATCACTCTGGCCATAGATTTATTTTTTCGACATTTATCGACTCTCACATTAAGAACTCGGATATGGATTGAGTCAGCGGAAACTTCAATCTTAAAATTCCAAATCAACGGTGGAGGAAACAAGCAAGAAAACCATCCTCTGTTTCGCGTTCGCAGCAGAAGCACAACACGTGGGATCTGCTCCCGGGGGTGCTACAGCCGCTGGATAGGCCATGCCTATCACACGGACATGTGAAAAGGGTTCCCTTTGGATCTAGACTTGTACATATGTATGTTTTGGTATTTAAAACTTTTTCAAATATAAACATAAAATGCAAAGTCAACAAGTCTTACTTCTTTCCTTAGCAAACCAAAACAGCAAATGAACTCCTTCGCTTGTCTCCTCAAGTCCACACAAATCGGTGTTGGTGACGGTGGTTCTGGCTTCGTTATGGGATCTGTTTTAGGTTCACCAAGCGAAAATCATAGCTTTCTCCCTCTAGCCTCTTTCTCCTCTCTACTGGTTTTTGGTTTAAAACCAAAACCTCACCAAACCTTCTACAAAGATTAGCACTCACTAAAATACAGAGAGAATAGAATAAGAAGAAGCTTAAGTCGGTTTAGTCTCTTACTTGGATTATTGATTTTTTGATAACATAGCATCCCAATGCTTGTTATCAACACTCAACACTTGAGTGTTTTCCTGTAAAACTATTATAGCCGACTTGCCTTTTCTCATTTCATTAAATGAACAAAAAGCAACACCCACTTGCGGACTTGCCTCTTATTTTAACAATTTGAACAATAGCAATCCAAGTGTCAAGCTCATTGATAGGTATGTGTGTGAGAAAGAGAAAGAGTAAATGTATAATATACAGATATCATTATATATACATACTCAAACACTTACACATATCTTATACATATATATAAGATATTTTTATTATATTATTACTTTAATCAATATTAAAGTATTATATCTATATAAAACAATATAATATCCATAAATCATATTTATGATATCCCATAATTAACCGAAATATTTCCCACACCTACGAATGCTAGCTTGCCCTTGCCAGGAAATATATTCTTTACAATAAAGAATCAAATTGCTACCCGATCAAAGTATCAAAATAACATCATTAACTAATTAATGATTATTGTATAATAGCAAATGCCATCATCATTAAGTAATCGACTATTGTGTTTGACCCCTAGGTTCACTATGAACTGGATATGGGTGGATTCAAACTCCTTCGTATCACTTTGATATAACTCTTTGTAACCAAAATTCCTAATGATCATGACCGACCTCTAGCAAGACATCATGACCCCTAAACACTAATGAATCCATATAGTCGTACGTACATGTAATAAAGTCCCTCTACTGTCGACTTTCAATCAAGTGCAGGTCATGGTATCGTCAAACCTCTAACTCAATCATAGTATCAGAACCTCAATCATATATAGGATTCATATATTCGTGAAACACCTTTCCAAATATACATACTTTGACTAAAGACTATATTCCCGCGTATGACAATTCCACCTAGGATCTCAAGCTCTAACATCTGAGCCAGCAGCTTTCATCTAGGTTATCACTTGTCCTCATATACCTAAACACATTGCCAGCAAGCTTCTTTCACCAAGAGTGGCTAGCCTAGTGCCATATACACAAGTGAACGATGTGCCTTAGTGCGAAGGGCAGCCGTAACACCTCAGGTTAAAAGATTAGTGGTACACTAGTATAGCTGTGTGACGTATCATTGACTGTGAATAATCAATCACCTATGTGATTTGTCACGTTTGATCACGTTTAGTAACACGTTCTCTAACGCATTACCTGTGTTTATGCTCTTGTGACGTGAGACTCGTTACCTAACTATTAGCATCCAATACTAATCCTTGGCAGCATCAAATATACCAGTCATGCAATGTCATAGTCTTATATAACATCACCTTAACCAGGAACAGATTCGGACGTATTCAAATCAAAACTCTGTACTCATATCTACAACTCTTTGTAGATAGAGTGTAGACATCATAATACATCACGAGATCTTATTATGTATTTTATATATACAATATATATTAGCAACTATACATGCAAAATGATATAAAAGCCATTTTATTAATCATAAACAAGTTTACAATTAATTACATAATTATATATACATAAGGATGATATCCCTGAACTGTATAACACAATTAGTTCTAGGGCATATCTCTAACAAACGGATCTCATCTTGACCATCGTTTGTTTTTGCGTATGAATAACGCATGACCAAATCGGCTTATTATACGTGACATAGCTAACCTCACACGTATACACCATATAAACCATATGCGTCTAAACCGAATTTGACCATGATATCTCAGGTTAAAGGATTACATCGTATACTAATATGACCAAACGATTAATCATTGACATCATGGTATTCAATGTGATTTATTATTTACTTTGGTCATGTTCGATAAACGGTTCTCTAATCATGAATCTACAGTAATGCCGCAGTGACATGACTATCATTGTCATCCGAACTTATATTATAACACCCCATTCTGATACTTATCCAATCAATTATTATTACATAATGCTACATCATTTTGTACAGAGGATATTACTATTACATGATTCTTAAATGTCTACAATTCCTAAATTTCTTACACGTACAAAGAGTTCTCTATATAACTAGTTCTCAAACTTATAATTAATCTATTAATTACACATATAACCAAAAAAATTTATCTATGTCTAATTAACCTTGCACTCGTCCTTTGTCACTTCTACGTACTATTATCTAAAAAATAAAATTTTTATAACAAATGGTGAGATATAATCTTAGTACGTAAACCATGTAAGTTTGCACATGTCGATGCAGTACAAAATATTAATAATCAAACAGATCAATATATTTTCAAACTTTTCAATTACCCAGAAAACAATTCATAAAACAGACATTTTTCAGAATGGCTCAGTCGGTTAGTGTCACCTGCATCCATGGTGACCCAAATTCAGAACGTGATCACGTATTCCTCTTAAAGCGGACATTCTTTCCATTTCGAACATAACAAAAATATGTGTAGTACGTTAAACAGAATTCTAAATAACTCACAAGTCGTACATTTGACAAGAGACCCGGCCAAATTAGAATAAACATTAACTAACAACTAGAGCCAGAAAATCATTTTCATTCATAAATATTCACACATTGACATCATTTTTAACAATCATTTCATAAATTTGATATCAGCTTATAAAACATTCAAAATTCTCAATTTTCATATTATTTTCAAACACATGCTCAAATATCATATTATTTGAGTAACCACTCCTATTAACAATCCTTCCGTCTAACTTGATTCTTCTCCCGAATTCTCATAGCCTAATACCACAAATATATAAATCATGTCTTCTACTATTCAATTAATCAATGTAAATATTTTAAATGCGATATTCGTGGAATTAGTGTCTAAAATTTCTTAGTTTTATCCATTTCACTAAGTTTAACTAACTAAGGTTATTTACCTGATTTTCAACAATGAATTTTCGTAGCTAATTTATTTTAATTCTTAATTTCGACTATCCTAAATTTACACATTTTTGCCTAAACAAACAGATACGATTTTGATTTAAAAACTATAATAAAATACTATTTATGCCGAGATAACTATAGCAAATACTGTTTATAATGAAGTACTATAGGAAATTACTATTCATACCGGATACTGTAGCTACAACGTTGTTCATATTATGGGTACTGTGCAAAACAGTTACTGTGCAGATTAAATACACTATAAAAACAGTTACTGTGTAGATCGAAGTTACTATAGTACATTCAAAAATATTGTAACACCTTCAAAAACACCATAATTTCTACCAATCAACACTTAAATTAATGTCAAATTAACTCAATACTACATTTTCTACTTCAATTCAACACAATTTAACATTTTTTCTGTAAAATTAAGTAAAACTTTCTAGGATAAATAGTAATTTTAATTGCAATTCATACTTAAAATTAAAAATTGAATCTTCTAACGCGTTATAAAGCTTACCGATAACTAGAATTTGAAAGAAATTCGGCTGAACTTAAAATAATTCGCCCAAAAGTTATGAAAGGGGAGGAGACGGGTTTTATTGGAAATGAAAAAATGAGCTCTGGATTGCATACGGGTTGGGGAGAAAAAGAGCCAAATTGTTTTATTTTGGAAGTTAAAATTTCAATTAGACCCCTATTCTTTTTTAAAATTATATAAATAACTTAAAACTTTAAAAAAAACTTTCATTTTAGTTCTTTTAAAAAATTCTAAAATAACCTTCAATATTTTAGAATTATTTTAGAATCTTTTCAATTAAGTTCAAAATTAATCGAAGCACTATTCTCTTAATCCAAAATTCACTTATAACCCAATTTTATGAAACTAATTTTAGGCATAAACAAATAACACTATTTTTGGCCCAAAATTTAATCATTTACTCAAAAATTCTAAATTATATGAAATTTTAGTTAAATAAACAACATCAAATTATTTGATTAAATTTTTTAAATACTGCATATACTATAATTACAAATTTTTAAAATTGCAGGCATTACATATATCAACTTTTTGATATCCTTTCAGAAGCATTCAATGTGCCTACTATATAATACTATTGCCCAAATAATATTGTTTCCGTAAGAAATGGTTTTGATAAGAACATTTACATTAAATTTCTTATCTAGACTTATCACATTCATAAATTATTTACAGCATTTATAAATAGTTGAAACAGCATACAAATATGAATTAAGAACAATTCTTTTATTTATTTAAAATAATAAATATCTTATTACAAATGAAATGTCGAGAAACCAACAACACGATTGGTTTCTATGATAAATATACTAACAGTAAGAGTTAATCATATACTAGGTATATAATTACAAAATTTTTTATATATAAAAAAAATGGTATACATGCAAAATAAAATTTATCTAAAAGATGTTCATTTGAAGTGCTTAGGCATTTCATTATGATATGAGAGTCGTGATACATTGCTATATGTCAATCATTATAAAATTATTTAGACTATTTATTAGTACTAATTTCTTAAATGATTTAACTTATTCAAAGAAAATTTGAAGTAAAATGATGAAAGAAGTTAACTTATTACAAGAGGAGTTCAAGTTAAATAAAGAGTGGGACTATAAGTTCTAAACAAATTAGTTTATATCACATCCTATATATAGAGAACAATGAACAATATAATGTACAATAACCATTAAAAGTATCATAAATAGAGATAAAAGTTGACCACCAAGATAAGGGCCAACTTGGCGTTCGCGAGGTGAAGTTTTCTTATGTGTAACAATAAATAGTACAATAACATTAAACCATGAATAATCCCCCTTGCTAAACAGTAGCTAACCTCCAAGAGAGCATTAACCAGTGTCCTTGTGTTAAATAAATAGTATAATAAACAGTAACTATGAACAGCCCTGTGCTAAACAATAGTTGAGCACCAAGTTGTTGCTCGAGCGGCCCATCGAAATTATAATTATTTTGCCCTTTTTGACCAAGGTTTTGAGATAGCCGTCAGGGGTTTTCGAGCTTGTCATGTACATAAAATTTCTCTGAGTTCAATAGGATTGTTTTCCCTCTTGATTTATTTGTGAGTGAAGTTAATCTAGTTCTTAAGGATTAAGATTTGCTTGATTGTATCTCTTGAGTGTCTTTCACCAAAAATTTGTTCATATTTCTTCAAAATTCCATATTTACACTTGACATATATCTAAAGTAGAATACAAAATTTCAAATTATTAGAAAATCATAAACATGTCAAAATAATTTCGTAATTCATGTAATTTTTTGAAATCAAAACATTTCAGCATATCAGACTCAACTTTGAAAAATTATTAAAAATTGTATACATGTTTATTTTAAGCAAACTAAGCTTTAAAACACTCTTTTGGCTGTCTAGTATAATATATTCAAAAATTAATTAATGTGTACAGTTTTTTTTATAATTTTTGTATTAAGTCTTGTTAGCATAGAATTCTGTAAAAATTCTAATTTTCTATTCTTACCTTATACATGCCTTTCTAATGAATATAATAAATCAATAATTAAATTACCTCTATGATATTGAATTTCTCCTTCATATAACTTCTCCAGCTTCCTCAAAAATATTCTATTAAGGAACATAAATACATTCTCACACAAACCTCGTGTTTTATAGCTTAGGTTTTCTTCTTGATCAATAAATTTTAATACTTATTAATTAATTCTTATAAATCTCTCAGAAACAGTACCCTTATTCCTTAATGATTCTTGCTATAAAATTCATATTTAATACTAACACAAATTCATAATCATAGTCTTAAATCTTTCCCTAACATTTTATAAATAATAAATACTAGTAAAAACATTCGAGAAAGCAAAAGTACCTTTCCTGGCCCAATTATAAGCCTCAACATTTTACTTAATCCTTTTATATATTATGCTTGAATTTGTTCATCAATTCTATTTCCATTTTGGTCTTATGGCAGTTGAGGAAAATCTTTTATTCTAAGATCTTGCTTCCACCTAAGACAATCACTTATTTTCTTAAAGAAAATTTTCTATATTCCCACAATAAGAACAAATTAAATCATCATTTCTCAGTGGTTTCTATCCGTTGGCTTTTATCAATAGCTTAATTTCAGTATTGCTAACTCTAAGCATGCTTATACCATTCATTCTCTTTTGCGACTCCCATATCATAATAAAATGCATAAAAACATGAAATGAATCTTTTTTAGATAAATTTTATTTTGAATGTATACCTTTTTTATACAAATAATTTTGTAATTATATACCTAGTATATGATTAACTCTTACTTTTTGTGATTTAAAATTATAACAGATTAAGGGTGTTTAAACCAGCCTCAGGTTATTTGCTTACATAACTTATTATTTATGTTATTTTTTATTTTCTCATTTTTTGTTAAATAATAATATATTATCGTTAATTTTAGAGATTATTTTGGTCTTATATGAATTACTTAATAAAAACGTTGATTTAATTTTAAATTATATTGGATTATGAGTAGTATTTAAGTGCAAGTATTGATGTGCTCATGTTGGTGGTGTGTAGATTCCAAACAAGTATGTGGATGTTTTTCTTTTAATTTTTTTTCTCTTTTAATTTTTTTCATTTTTCATTTTTTTATTTTTTTAAATTTACATAATAAATTATTTATTAACTATTTTTTAAATATACATAATAAATAATAAGTGATTAAATTGAATTTATTTACAATAAAATTTACTATAATAAAATTTACATAAAATTACAAATAAATAAATAAATAACTTTAATGACAAAAAAAATCTACATGAGTAAAAAATTGCCATGAGCACACTCATGTAGATTTTTTTAATTAGTTTTTTTCTTTTTTCTTTTTTGTTTCTTTATTTTTAATTACATGTAATAAACAATAAGTGATGAAATTAAAAATAATAAAATTTTCATAAAATTGTTAATATAAAAATATTTAAAAAATAAATTTTCTTATTCATTTTAAATGTATAATGTTGATATATTATTTATTGACTATTTATTTTAAATATGCATTATAAACAACAAGTAATGAAATTGAATTTATATATAATAAAATTTTATAAAATTGTTAATGAAAAATATTTTTTAAAAATAGAGAATTTAGTCCCTACTGCACACTATAGTATAAGATTGTAGCGACACGAGCGACTATAGATAGCGCTTGTGTAGATGGCACGAGTGCAATGTAATTACCACATTTTTAGGTTAGATGATTATGAGAGTAAAATCATCTAAATTTTATGAAATTGGTTCATTTGGTAAGAATAATTAAGATTGGTCATATAGATAAAAGTGGTGTAAAATAAGATTATTTTAAGAATTTTCCCAATGTAATCCTATCCTTTGGCAAAGTTCTCCCATTCTCCTCCCATTTATTGTGATTGTATAGTACAATCACTATACCCTAGCTTTATTCTTATTATCTTTTGTATGAGAGCATTGTCCTTATCTTTTGTAAGGCTGTCACTATTAATTTTGATTCATGAAAAACCCCCAAAAAAAATGAAATAAATTTTTGAAAACTGTTAGGTATACGGCCTAGGGCATGACTAAAGTCTAATAAGACATGGACCCAAGTTAAAAGCTTACAAAGAACAGAAGAAGAATTTTGAGCCCAATCCGACCCAAAAGACTCTAACCAAGAGATAACAAGAACCCCAGGTATAGTGAAGAATGAGACTATCCAAGGTTGAACAAAAGGCTTCGGGTTTTATTGTTAATTCTGAGACCCCTATAAAGGTCTCGGGCACAACTGATAAAGGTTTCAAATATACATATAATCTGAGTTCATCTCAAGTGAATAAAGAAGTTTAAGACAAGGATTTTTGAGAGCTCTTAATAGTTACATATTAAGGAATGATTCATTTCTTTCCCAAATTCTATCTAGATTCTTCCATAATAAGGATTCTTAACCTAGTCAAAGTATTCTACAAGTAGGGCTTATTCCACAATAAGATCCTGTGCCTAGTAAATGTATTCTACATGAAGGGCTCAAAATCCCACCAAATTTGAAAAGCCGATGCTTAACAAATGGAATCTCTATGATTCTCACATGACAAAATCCTTATTTTCAAATTCTTTAGAATTATACTAAAATCGAGAGACTTGAAGCAATCTATAAAAAGAGGTCAAAGACAACCAAGTATGAGTAGTGATAAACTCTATACTAAATTTGATAACCTAATTCGAAGTTGAGAGCACATATTAGTCTTTGTCTTTCTCTTTTCTTTCTCTCATTACAAAGCAAAACCCTAACTTAAGCATCAAAAGGTTTTTCTCGGACAACTGGCTTTTATCCTTTAGAGCTTTGTTATAATCATAGATTGAACAAGCTATCAAGCAAGGAGACAAAGATTGTTGCTGGTGCACAGGGTCTAAAGAAGGATTTTTGCTACATAAACATCTGGCACCAACTGTAAGGATCTGAACAAAAAGTCAGAAACCACCGCAAAATAAAAAAAGATCATGGCGACCACGTGAACTTATGGAACAAGAAATCAAGCAGTAACAAGGGAAAATTTTCCACGATAATTTCCTTGATGAGATAGCGGTAGCTAACCAGAATGATGATAATTGATCGCCATCTTTGGAAGGCTCAAATTACTATTCAGAAGCTTTATCTCCGCATTAAAATCGCTCCAACCTGGGAATCACAGAAATTGCATGGTTGGTTAAGAGGCTAGCCAATAATGAAAGATAACATGCAAAAAAAGACAAGCAGATCCAGACATTGGTTGAGGAAGTTACAAGTATGAAAAAAATGCTTCAAGCCGGTTCTCATAAGTTGGAGACATCTATGCCGGCACAAGCCATGAAAAGCAGCGTTCTAAGTGCTTTACATCCCAAAAATCGTGAAATCAACCTCCGACAAAATACAACCAGGAGAAGATATACAACTGTGGAGAAAGAGAAAGTAAAGGTTTCCAATCATCCACCTAGGGTGCTACAAGGTGAAGATGCTGCCTTCAGGTTTATCAGTGAACCTGAATAAGAATCCCAATATTCCTAGATGATTCAACAATTATTCGCATGCGAGGGTTAGATAACAATTCTGGTCCGGAAGACATGTGAATGTTTCTTAATCGAAAGTGGCAAAATGAGATAAAAGACTCTATGCGAAGTCTACCTCGGAGAAAGAGGTCCAGGGAAAATAACAACTAGGATGACAATCTAAAGGCCTGTGTCAGAAAGCTGGTCGAGGAGTTAGAGGACTAAAAGAGGTGAGAACAAATAATGGATGATGAGCCAGCACCATGTTTGGGATTGCACTCTAAATCTCCCTTCTCCTAAAAGATCCTTAGTCTTATTATTCCCATGAAGTTCAAGATGCCATAAATAAATCCCTTCACTGGAAAAACTGATCCATCTTTGCATATGGATTTTTTTGGGGAGATGATATTGATCCAATGGTTAGATGAGTTTTAGATGTGCCGCTTGTTCCCACTAACCTTAGAAAGACAAGTAAGAAAGTGGTTCACCAGTCTAACCTTGGTAGTATCCATACTTTGGACAATTATATGAGGTATTTTTTAACGAATTCATAGGGGTGACTGTTAACCTCAAAACCCCTAATTTGCTACTGCTTATGAAACATGGAGAATGAGAAAGCCTCAGAAACTTCGTTAATCAATACCATGACGAAGTAATGGAGTTGGGGGCTTATCATCACTCTCTAGCATTGAAAGGTCTCAGGAAAGGTCTACGAGTAGACCGAAGGTGAATCATGCATTTACCTATTGGGGATAGTACAACTACCTATCACCATAGGAGAGAAGCCGTACCAAAAGACTATAATGATTGAATTTCAAGTTGTTGATCTCAAAATGCCCTCTACAATGATTATCGAGAAACCCTTCCTTAGAATCACGAAGGCAATGGAAAGCATCCATTACCTGAAGCTAAAATTCTAAGCAGGATAAGTTATCGGAGTCATTAAAAGAAGTAAAAAAGAAGCCTAGTCATGTTTTGCAACCTCCTCAAAGAGCTCGTATTGCTTGTCTAAATGACCTTAGGTGGAAGTCCTTCAAGCTAATAATAAGGACTTGTAAAATAAACATGTAATGAAAAGATTGAACAATGAAGCCGAGCAGGATGATAATCCATCAACATTAGAGTTAGTAGAAGAAATTGAGTCTATCATCTTAAACCAAGAAACTTGTCAGAAAATAGTCAAGATTAGCTCTCATCTTTCTGAAGAACTGAAGGTGATACTCAAAAATATTCAAAGACAACATATGGATATGTTTACATAGATATATGAAGACATATCAAGGATTGATTCTCAAGTAATTTTCCATCAGCTTGCGATCAAACCCTAGTATAAGTCAGTGCAAGCAACCTCTTAAGAAGCTAACATCCTTAACAAGCCCTTGGTCATTCTCCCAGTAGAGATTAAACCTCATTGAACCATTACCTCCTACTAAAGCCAACACAAAATATGTCATAATAGACATTGATTACTTCACCAAATGGGTAGAAGCTAAGCTATGCGAACTTTTCGATTGACCTTAAATTCGTAACACTTGCTCATCCAAAAGCCAACAAACAAGTGAAAGTCGTGAACAAGGTCATCAAGAAGGTACTCAAGAATAAGCTCAAAGAGCACAAAGGTGCATGAATTGATAAGCTTTCGTGGTTCTTTGGGCATACAGAATCACTCCAAAAATGGCCACCGGTGATACTCCTAGGTCTAACTTTTGGGTGTGAGGCGATAATTTCTATCAAGGTTGATATACCAACCTTTCAAGTCAGCAACTATGACGAGGCATCCAATAATCAAAACTTGCGCTTGAAGTTAAATCTACTTGAAGAAAAAAGAGATTAGGTGATGATAAGGGCAATGGCCTACCAACAAAGGGTGGCCAGGTATTACAACAAGCACATTCGGCATCGTACTTTTCAAGTGGGAGATTGGATTTGAAAACAAGTTACCTTAAACACTAAGATACCAAGAGAAGGTGTTCTCGGGGCTAATTAAGAGAGGCCATACAAGGTCATTTAGATCTTAAGACCTAGAGTCTACAAATTAGAATTCCTAAATGGAAGCAAGGTTAAGAAGTCGTGAAATGCTAAAATATTGAAATTGTATTACCCTTGAAATCATCAAAAATTTATAACATCTTTTGCCCTAAAAATAAATAAAGTTATTATTTTTCACCAAAAGGTTTTTGAAAAATACACTAATGAACGGATGACTCCAAGCTAATGGGATGAAGAAATACAAAGTCTTGGATAATATTATCCACAACTTGAATAAGTGTCGAGGCCAACCTCAGGACGTACAAGAACAAAGTGGTTCCTAGATGTCTATTTTTTAAACATCTCAGGGTAATATTATCCAAATATCCAAATATAAGTGACCTGGTTCCCAGATGTCTATTTTTCAAATATCTCAAGGTAATATTATCCAAAAATTCCAAATATGGGTCACTTAGTTCCCAGATGTCTATCTCTCATTCACCTTGAGGTAATACTTTCATCAGCTTGAATAAGCCCTAAGCATAACCTCATGACGTACAAGAGTAAAAAAGTTATCGATAGATTATATTTAACTACCATCTCAAAGTAATACTATCCTTAGGTCAAATAAGCCATGAGAATGATCTATGAACGTACAAGAGCAAAATAGGTTTCTAGATGATTAATTCTTACACTCGTAGCTCAAATAAGCCTAGAGGCCGACCTCAGGATGTACGAGAGTACATTGATTCCTAAACAATCAACTTTTCAAATTACCTCTGGAGTAGTACTACCCATGGCTCGAACAAGCCCTGAGTATGACCTCAGGACATACAAGAGCAAGAATGGTTTCTAGATGGTTAAGTTTGACAATCACCCTTGGAATAATATAACCCATAACTCAAATAAGCCCTGAGTACGATCTCAGGACTTATAAGAGCAAAGGTGACCTTCTAGACGGTTAACGCTCTATAGTCATCCAAGGGTAATATTATCCATAGTTCAAATGAGTCCAGAGACTGACCTCATGACACACAAGGATGAAATGGTTCTTGGATGACTAAGTTCTGCATCCCTCTAGGGACAACATTATCTATAGCCCGAATAAGCCTTGAACAATATCTCAAGACATACAATGACAGACAGAAGTCTTAGAAAGTTATGATCAATTTTCGTCTAGAAACAATATTATCCGAGACCCTATTTAATCTTGAGAATGAAGCTAAGAAGCAAAGGGATGGACGGTTCTCAGATTATCATCAACAATTTCAAGCCAAGGTAATAGTATCCGAAATTTGTTAAGTATGAAAAGTTAAGACTAACATGGTTCCTGCTTGAAGATGTTCAATCAGAGATGTAAAGGTCAAAAGATTAATTTTAAAGACAAGTTTTATGTTATCAGTTTAACTCAATTTAGGTCAGATTTCTCTTTGAAGCATTATGAGTTCTAACAATAGTTAAATTTTATGAATTAGACTAAGTGTTGAGTATTAAAAAGTAGAGAAGCAGAACAATACAGAGATCTATATATGAGTCAAAAGTATTCTATTAATGTTGAATGTACAAGTTCATTACATTATTTTGATGTATAAAATAAATAATAATAAAAAAATAAACTAAGTTTGTTTAAGTAGAGTCGGCTGGATGGCTGACCGAATCCAAAGCAGCAGCTGTCTCAATGAAAGCTGCCTCGGTGAGCTCAACAGGTTCAGGAGAAGTGACCTCAGCCAGCTCAGCAAGAGGCTCATCGTTCCATAAGAGGAACAAAGGTAGTCTTCAAGTTCGAATAAGCCTTGCCTTTAAGGAGAATGTCGACTGAAGAGTCCTCGTCACGGCGTGGGGGTTCACGTCCTAAGGCCTCATATAACCAAATCAGATCTAAATAAGGATATTAACCTTGGAACATTTCAATGGTCAGATCAATCCCTTCATTGACCCACTCGCGAAACCAGAGCCTTTACCATCCTCCGCCCTAGCTCTTAGCACTCTCTCTCTTACTCTTGATGGAGTCTCTAGCTCTCCTCTCTTAGTTCACTCAGCTTCTCTAAGGCGTTCACCTCTTGCCAGCCTTAGCATGAGAAGACTCTGTCGTAGCCACTCTGATCTAGAGCTCTTCCCTCTCTTGTGCCCACTTGCCTATCCCGAATTATTAGCCTGAGATGCCCTTATAGAATCATCCACAAGGACATCTCGTTACAACATGACCGCATATTGAAGCTGAAATCCACTAACATAAAAATGATCAAAAGGAAAAAATAAAAGAAGTATCTCCTCTTCTAAAAACCAAGGGAAAATCAACTTACTCGACTTAGCCACCTTATTGTATAATCCAGCAACGCCGATCCAAGGCCCCAACAACAACCTCGGAATATTTTCGGCTAATCTCTGCAGCCTGTTGGTTGATGCAGGGAATTAAATAAGCGAAGAACTCCCTTTTTGTCTTTAGGGAGGTCTTCTGAGAGGAGTTGTGGTGTCTCAGTCGTCTCCTCGTCAAGCTGACCAAACGCCCTCTTCTTCTTTTGAGGTTCCTCCCCTACTGCGGTTGCGATAGCTTTCTTCTTCCCTTTTTCGTTATCCATCTGAAGAGTAGGGGGAGGTGGTGCCTGATCGCCTCGAATCACAACTCTTTTACTAGGAGTTGAAGGATTTACCAACGTCAAGAGCAGCCAAGGTCCCAGCCAAACCCTTCGAAGTAGTCTTTAAAGACTGGGGAGCATTCTCAGCCTTTTTTCCCTTGGCCAACTACCTCAGAACCTCAAGAGGATTTGATGCCGACTTCTTTGGGGACATTTCTCCTGTAAAACAAGTGATACTGAGGTCAAACAATACAATTCGAGCACATGGAAAAGGAAGAACAAGATGTTTACCATTTTGGGCATTTTCCTAAGCCAACTGACCATTAGACACACAAAAGTTTACAAGACCTAATGCAATCAAGTCAGTGTCAGAGAGAAGAGTTCTCTGACTAGACGCTGAAGATCTAGTCATCTTAACCTTCTCTAAGGTTTGAGCATCTAGCCCAAGCAACTCACTCCATGTGGTTGCGTCCCTAAACAACCTAGGCATCTGAACATCATTGTTAGGGTTCTAGTCACCACCCACGAAAAACCATTTGCCCTTTCAATCATTATTGCACGAAAGGTTTCCTGTTATTAGATTTCATTGTTTTGGTTGGTTTTGAAGCTATTACCACCCAGGTTTCTTTATTGGGTTCCTTTTTTCATAAGGTATATATACTCAATCTCTTCGATTAAGAGGACAAAATTAGAGGTCTGATGCCACAAGACAAACAAACCAAACAAAATCCTCCAACTATTCAGGTTTAATTGGTAGAGTGTAATGTTAAAGGAATTGAAAATTTGGGTAAATTAACCTTGAAGAGGGAGTCGACCCCGAGATGAAAAAGCTCTTCGTTGAAAGCAATTTCTCCCTTAAAAGGACAGTTGGGGAGTTCACTCTCCTCATGGACCCTAAGGTAAATTCCTTCAAAGATATTGTAACACCTAGTGTAAGCCTTTAAATCTGACTCGATAGTAATAAAAGGGAACCAGTTCGCTTCTTAAGAAGTCAGTCTCCTCGTTTCCAAAGTAGGAAGAAGAAGGGAAACAATGGCTAATTCATCCTCAGAGTTGTTTTCCCTAAAGGCAACCTCATTAACACTTGAAACAGAACTCGTCTCTGTTCACAAGGAAGAAAAACAAATAAGAAATCATAAGCTGCTTCAGGTCATCAACAACTCACGAGATTTCTACCTAAGTCTTCTATCCTTAAACCACTATCCAATACTCATCTCGATCAACCAGAAAATGCCAACAATCTAGTAGAAATGAAGCTCTACAATGAGTAATGAGAACTTACTTGTTTTCTATTAAGAAAGAATAAGAATTTGAAGTCCTTACTTGAAAGTTAAAATTGGTTGTTGTTGAAATTGCTTGAGATGCGAAAGAAATGATGATATGAGATGAAGACAAAGGAGGAGAAAGAATGAAAATAGATCTATTTAAAGAAGTGAAGGAACCCTAACCGTTGATGTAAAAAATAGATCAAAGGACGAAATGATGTCACATCAGATAAGTAGTTAAGAGGATGTCTCTCATTACTAAGAAAGGAGGTGATCATCATTAAGGCCAACAAGATCTCTCGGGGCTCGAAACGTGGTGACCTTAAGAACCAACTGTAATCTGCCATGTGGGAGAAGTTGGCAAATTTCAAGTTAGAAATTTATGTTCGATAGACAAACGGGTCTTTTCAAATTAAAACTTTTAGTTTTTATCAAAAATAATTATTTTTTACTAAAATTAGGGGGTTTAATGTTGGGTATACGACCCGGGGCATGACCAAGGTCCAATAGGTCATTGGCCTAAGTTAGAAGCTTACAAAGGATGGAAGAAGAGCTTTGAGCCCAATCCGACCTCAAAGACACTGACCAAAGATAACAAGGACCCCAGGTTTGATTGTTAATTCTGACACCTCTTGTAAAAGTCTCGGGCACAGCTGATAAAAGTTTTAAATATGCATACAATTTGAGTTCATCTCAAGTAAATAAAGAAATCTCAAACAAGAATTTCCGAGACCTCTCAACAGTTACGTATCAAGGAATAATTCATTTCTTTCCCAAATTCTTTCTGAATTCTTCCATAATAAATATCCTATGCCTAATAAATGTATTGTGTAGGAAGGGCTCAAAACATCACTAAATCCGAAAAGCCGATGCTTAACAAATGGAATCTCTATTATTCTCGCACGTCGAAATCTTTATTTTCAGATTTTTTAAAATTCTACTAAATCAAAAAATTTAAAGCAATCTATAAAAAGAGATCAAAGACAATCAAGTACGAGTAATGATAAACTCTAGACTAAACTTAATAACCTAATTCCAAGTTAAGAGCACATATTAGTCTTTATCTTTATCTTTTCTTTCTCTCATTACAAAGTAAAATTTTAATTCAAGTATCAAAGAATTTTCATAGGACAACAGATTTTTACCCTTAAAAATTTTATTGTGATCGCAGATTAAATAAGTTATCAAGTAAAGAGACGAAGATTATTGGTGGTGCATAGTATACAAAAAAAAATTTTTACTGCATCAACGAAAACCATCTTATAGGTTGATGAAAATGTAAAATATAATAAATCAAAATCGATGAATTAACATTACTAGATATCAAATGCAACACTTGCTAAAGACATCAAGGCATTCGGAAAGCCCAATTTATTATACACTTTTCATGTATGATATTTTGATATTTTAGAATTAATATATTATAATTAAAATATATTAAATAAAAAATATTAATCAATTAAAATAGTAATCAAATAAAATAACATTCATTAAATAGTCTAAAATTAATGTAAAATTTTAGATTAATAAAAAAAAAAATGAGTGTCCATGATCACAACTGATAAAGTCCACATATTGGGTTGGCTACTTGATTGAGTGATACGCTTAAATTCTTCCACAAAAGACATTTTCATTTTAAAACACCTAAGAAATTCCACCCTGTGCTCATGAACTCCAGATCAAACAGTAGCCTACATGGAACAATCACTTGGGACAAGCTAGTCCTCATACGGTAATGCGTTTGAAAGACTTGATAATCAAGAATGTCATGAGAAAAAAGTAACACAACAAAACCTCATTTGGAAAACCCATATTATTATTTGAACACTTCTATTACAAAAAAAGTGTACACCAAATATGAACTTAGTAAGACCGCAGCAAACACATATCCAAAGGCACAAGGAATATATAATCCAGAAACACCAAAATGCACGAAAAATCATTACACGTAAAAGGATTCATATAAACTATTTATAAGTGAAAAATCAAGTCAATGAATTCAAAGGGACACCATCAAAATCTCAAAAACTTATTAGAAGGGATAAGACCTGAAAAGCAAATGGCTAATTGTCGAACTTCATCAATAAAAAGCATCTCTAAGAATTTCAATGGGTAAGCTCATAACGCATTGCATGTAATTTGGCTATCTGTTACACAACTTGGTAATTTTCTGTGATCAACATTGTCCTCTGAGAAAACTTGGGAGTGGGTCCACCTTTCAGAGGTAAGATATTTACAACCTGCAAAAAGAATTCAAACTTAGTAAAATACAGACATATACAGATGCAACCTTAATATTATTCAGGTAGATAGTAGCTTAGAACAAAAACAAATTGGAAAGCAAATCAAACCTTTAGATCACTGTATGTACCAGTAGCTGAAAACCGCACAGAAATTGGGAAGAAAGCTGATGAATCAGCCGGAGGCACAACAAATTCCATTGATCCACTGCAATTTAATAGCACAACATGACAAATTCATTCATTATCACTATAATAAGACTAATGCATAACACAAGTTGAAATTAAAAGAAACCAACAATCACTGACCTGCGGTTAGAGTTCTCAATGAGAACTATTAACCATTCCAAGACGGAATTTCTAGAGTCATATCTGCAAATTGCAAAGAATGTTAGTGTTGCACAAACATACTAACTAAATCAATATTTAAATTAAAGGAACTGGAAAAGTGTATCATAAACCTTGAAGGCAATCATACTACATTCCAAATTTATGCAGGTAAAACACTGCAATTCATGCCTTTCAAACTATTTAAGTAATAGGAAGAATTTAAGAAAAGGGAAAAACAAAAAGGGAACATAAAAACAGTAGTTGAAACCATAAACATTTGACCAGGTCACAGCTTCCAAAGCAATCACTGGAACCTCTTAAAATTTCAAATCTTTTCATGGAAAAGACAGATTGAAGCCAATTAAACTTCAATCCAATACCCATAGACAGTATAAACTTAAATTTCTTACCTCCATTCCCCATCAACCTGCCTAACACTTGGGGCCTCTCGAAGGGCTGGAAGAGGAACTGAGATCACAACATTTCGTAGATCAAACATTGATGAAGCTTCATATTCAATGCTCACATAAGTTTCATTTCCAGAAACAGAGGGCCAGCAGTTGACTGCAATAAACATGCGATCATATAGATGCTTTAGCTTCAAAACAGAAATGATATACGGAGAACATAAGCAGTGTAAGAATATACCTACTTGTCAATGGCACCATGGACTCATCTGCACTTTGCATCCTCCACTTCAAAAGACCAACACCAGCTGCATCACCAGTTTGGCCTGTGGGGAAAGGCCTGTTAGGATCCTTCAAGCCTAATATATTTTCATTGGTGAAGAGTTCTTTGTTCATATTAGGATGTGTTTTGAAAAGGATGCCCGGGTTCCCTCCAGTTTCGATCTGAAATAAAACAAGATATCTTTATCTATCTTTTGTCTATCTATCAATGACTATTTTGACTGGCACAACTTTTTACAATAAATGCAGCCAGAAAAACCATAACATTACCACTGCAAATATAGAAAAGAGAATACCTGAACTTGGATTAGACCATCTTCTTGGTTAAGAATTTGAAGCGCCAAAGTTCCTTGGACATCAAAATTACTCATTCCACCATCTCGCTTCAGGCTCACATTAAGTTTCTCCTCAACAGACAAAGTGACAGGATCAGTTGGTGGCAGCGCAGCCGATCTAGACTGGCCTGCTTTTGGCTGCACATCTTCAAGAATCACTTCACCCTCTGCTTTCAGGGACTCCAAGAACTGGCTTGTCCTTTGGGTTTTACCAAGCTGCATGCCAAGACCTTTAGGAGGAGCAGTGGCAGAAGAAGGTTGACGGCCTGATGCTGCAAGTATATATAGAAAGAAAATAGTTCTTAATTCATAAACAATTCACTAAATTTACATCCTAAAGAGATGTAAAAGAAAGCTGTTCACAGAAAAGCAACAAACAGGTTCCTTAAAGACAGAGAAAGGTTAGACTTGAGGGTAATGTCTCTGCCAAGGAATTCAAAATAAACATCATCCAAAACTGGTCCAAAATAAAAAGCACTCTCAAAGAATTCTTCTGCTCAAAGGGTACATACCTTTAGACTTACTGGAAAAGGTCTCAATATCAGTGGTCAGACCAAACCCAGAACCACTTCCAAAACCACCTCCACCACTAGAAATGCTCATATCACTAAAGCTACTCTCAATTCTTCCAGATCCCATTGACTGTAAGGACATAAACCCTCCTTTTTCACCTGCTCTACTCTTCTCAATCTGCAGAATGTATGATGAGAATTCCAAAAGGCATTAAAACAAAAGAAGATGATGGAAGGCACAAGTTCATAAAGAAACCACTTCAGAACCTAAAACAATTACCTTGCTTTTATCAATTTCACTAGCTTTGCGCTTCATGACATCCTTAGTTTCATTAATCTTGCTCTGTAATACCAGCTTGTGCAACTTCTCTTCATGACTCTCCATCTCACAGTACTGCTTAACCTGCGCAACAGTCACGTTTTCCTTGTGCCCAAGAGATATGACTTCATCAAATGCAAAAATTAGCTCAAAAGCTGTCTTGCATATGCCCTCCTCATCTAGAGAGTACGAGTATTCAGGTACCTATAAACACTTAAGGAATCGACAATAAAGCTCTATTCTACATAAATTACATTAACATCCTAGAAAGACATGAATAACTTTGAAATTTTTGAAAAAAAAATATATAAAAACTAAATGCATAAATAAATAACAAAGTATGCAGAATGCAACAATAAACTATTAACTAAAAATGAAGCATGATCACATAACAAAAGCAGGTTTCAGATCCACACCAGTAAATCCATCACAATAAGACAAGAAATCATGATACTTGATTTATGAAAATTAAAGCTTAAGAAAGACCAGCAGGAAAAGGATACTAGCTTAGAGAGAAGCCTCAGAGTTTCCAAATCTTCAAGGATGTTACTCTGTTTGTTTGTCACAAGTAGCAAATATAAAGCTTCTATTGGCTGATAAACATAGCGCACATTTTCAGTTTCAACATATGTATGCTGTTTTCCAGTGCCAACCAACTTGGGAAAAGCAGCAAGAAGACCTTCAATCCTTATACGAGACATATCCACGAACTGCCTAGACACAAGCACTGAAATTGAAAAACAAAAAAAGAATTGTCAACAAAAGTGACACAAAAGCAAGCAAACAAACAAGAGAGCTTATAATGTAGACATAAACCACACATTAGCACATAACATTAAACCAAACACTAGCAGGTAGCATTAAAGAAGACAAAACAATAGGAAAAGAGTGGGAATGAGCCAACATCATAATTGCAAGAATTAATCTCAAACTAAAACACCTAGCAAATTTATGATTAGGCTACTTACCACCTTTTGAGACATTTTCACTTAAGTGCCCCACTCTTATGTAAAGTTCATAATTACCTAGGAGACAACCTAGCTAAGTTTATATTCTAATTTGCAAAAGCTAATAAATTTGTAAGTTTAAAAGTAAATTTGTTAGATCTTATCTTCTAGAGCTCCACAACACATTCAACAAACTAGATCTCCATTTTACAAATGATAACTCACCTTTCCCAGATTTGGACACAATAGAAGCAGCAAGGACAACCTACATCACAGATGAAAGATAAATAAGGCGCAAATTTCACACAAAACAATAAACCAATAGAACATTGATGGTGTATAAAGAAAAATCTGATCGAGTCATGGACTCAGCAAGTGTATCGTAAGTGTGCAACATCATTCCACTATGCTTTCAGCAAATTATCATAACTCTAAAAGCTTACATCAAGCTCATTGCCAGACATACTGTACTGATCAACTTCAAAAATAAACCATTTTCAGTATCTATTAACTACATAATACAAACAAATTTCATAAACATTAAGTAATTTTATTCAGAAATGCGAAAAACATTACCATCTTGAATTACGAAGAAGCAACTACCACCAACAGAAGGAGCGGAGAACCTGAATATCAATACCAGAGATCAAAAACAACACAGTGAAATAAACAAATAACCAAACGTAGTAACGCGAATCTCCTTATAATACAATCATAAACTCGAGATCATATCATTTAACTGACTATACACAACCCTAAGCATAAGATCTAAATGATTCAAACAATAGAAAACGTAATTCAACGGTGCGTTGGGTTAGCGAGAAAATGTAGAAAAAGGTAAGAAAATTAAAGCTCTCGGATCTGAGATCTAAGAGCAAAACCAAACAGAGAGTAAACAATGAGAATCTAAATTTTGATAGATTTCACTGAAAGAGATTAAGAAATCAACGGATGAGATTGATGAGGAGAGAAAATTGAAAGGTGAGATCTCAGAGATACTGACCTCGATCTACTTGTCTGTGTGTATCTTCTTTCTTCAGAAGCGACGGAAATAGAGAATTAGAAAGAGAAACTGTGAACTCTCAAGAATGAGAACGGAGAAGGGACGATTTTTATTTGGGCTTTTAACGGGCCAATCTCTATTTGGGACGAGGCCCAATTATATTTTTACTGCTTGCCTTATAAGCTTATTGGGTTGTCTTTGATAAAACGAGCGGTAATCTAAAATGTTCTCAGTCTTGTGTCATCCATCCCTATTATTTTATTTTAACATCATTAATTAATTTTCTAATTTTCTGTATAAAATCTATATATATATATATATATATTATAGAATTACAAAAAAAAAAAAAAATTTATTGGTATTATAATTATATTCTAGATATACTTAGGCTTAAGCGTGGGCAATTTTGAAATCTATTGGATATTTGAAATTGTTTATTTATTAAGGCACAATCTTGTGGGTAAAATGGGATTAAGATTGTGAATTTTTAATTTGAATTTAAAAATTATTTGTGATGAATATTGAAAATATACATGAAAATTATTTGAGAATTTGATAAAAACTTTGATGGTAAGAGCAAGGGAAAAGTTTCTATTAGGTTTTGAATTTTACAATAAGTTGTACATATACAGTTTAAAAACCTTTGTTAATGGCTCCACTCTTATAATAAATAATAGACATATAGTTTTTATATTTGATATAAAATAAATAAATAAATAAAAAATTTAGAAACTTTTTAGCTAAACAACACAATTAAGAAGAAAATTAAGTCAATGTCAACAAGCACTTATACTTTCAAACAAACGTAAATAATAAATATGCATATTATAAGCTGTATTAGCAGATAGCCTTAAATGGAAAATAAATCACCAAATTAATAACTATTTATAGTCTCTATTAATGTCCGTCTCTTGGCACCAACATCATCTCATTTTATTCTTCTCTGACTATCCGAACCCAGAAGCACTTTCCACAAATCTAATCACTCTGCATTATCAAACCAAAAAACAAAAACGTACACCAATTATTATCCAAAATATATTATGTTATAAACAATCAAAATGCATCAGTAACCATGAGTTCATATATATATATATATATTTTAATTTTTAATTTTACGTTATACATAATTAAAGATCGTATTTCTTTTTAATTAAAAATGAGAATAAAAATCGTCTAATCTAAACACAAAATTTCAAGCAGCGCCGTACTATACGTATCTAATATGTTATGCATCTACTTTCTCTTTAAAACACAAAAACTGATTATCATTTCACGACTCATGCAATTATTAATAAGGTTACCATAGCTGGGGAATTGGAGAATGAAATCTTGAAGGTTTGGCTGAGTAGGATGAAGTCGATATGGCTGATAATGAGGAATGGCAAGCTCAAGAACACTGCTGGGTTGTGCTTCTCCAGAAAATGGAAACTGATCATCGAGCACTATTTGTCCATGCTGTTCTTCACTATTCTTTGCTGCCATTATTGTTGCCTGCTGCTGTTGCTCCCATGCAGCTGTCTGATTATCCTTTATCTAAATTGATCGACATTATTAATTAATTAGATGCATGACACAAACAAAACAAATTAATATTCCATTGCAATACTAAATGACTACAATATCGTTCAATAGCTAACAAAGTCAACTTATAATATTGAAAATTTGAAATAGCAACTTGTAGCGTTATAGTTTGGACTTGTTATCTTTCATTTTACAAGTCTCTAACGTTGCTTTTATATAATTAAGCTGATTAATAACTGGAAGTTTTGTACTTACCAGACGGAAAATTTGCTCATTTTCGTCCTCCAGCATTCTCTCCTACAAAAAGACAAACAAATTAGAAAAATTATTAAGCTGATTATCATCATTAATTTACAAATCGATCATAAAACATATAATTTGAGAGTCACCTTCCTTCGAAGATTGTCTGTCTGCTGCTGCAAAAGCTCAATCTGCATTCCCAAAGAACGAACGAATTTTAGCCAAACTTTCACTTTTAAACATTTGTTCACTCACACCTAATTGAGGAAGGGTTGAATTTATTTTTTATAATAACTAAAAAAGTATTTGCAAAAGATCGTTATTGTTCGAATAACAGCTCCATTGTCTTTAAGAAATTCAGTTAATTTGTTTGACTGAACATTTTTTACACATTGTAATGATTTTATATATATAGAGAGAGATGGGAAAATGAATTTAAATTATGGGAGAAAAATTATATATACCTTCCTAGCTCGAACCTTGTTAACTGAACACTCTAGTTGGTGCTCAATTTGAGCCAACTCCTCAAATTGCACAGAATTCAAGTCAATGTCGCCGGTGTATCGCCGGAGACTCAATTCAAGATTCTGGGTTTCCTTTCTCATCCTTCTTAACTCAGTGTAAATTTCTTCCTGCAAACAGTTTTTTTTTGGAGTCAAAAAATAATTTCAATTAGAATAATTCTAATTAATTTTGTCACATATGAAAATTTGAAACAGATATGTACCGATTCATGATTGTTCTCAGCTTGAATTCGCTTCCCTTTAGCAATCTCATACCTTCTTATGATATGCTCAATGCTGACTCAAAATATGTGGTTAATTAATTTAAAATTAAGACAATAAATTAGGGAACATAACTATTAAAGTGAAAACATTTGTCATAAGGTAAATAATAAATAAAAGATTTTCACATAATTTTCCCTGTAAATTATAACAAACTTGCAGTATTAAGTCATTTTAGAAAGTTACAATAATCGTTTAATTCTTTGTCAATATTATTACTCAAAACAAATGGAAGACGGGATCATCATGTGATTATGTAAATTAAAGAAAAATGTTATATTATTCAGAAAGTAACAAAATTAAGTGTACAATAGCGGCATGCTGAAGAAGTACAGAAGAACAAACAGAGAAATAATAATTAAGAAGAGCTGCTTCCCTCAGCAATGTCAAAATGGAAAACCCTAGTTATGCAGAACTGCAGAAGTACGTAATGAAAGAGAAAATCACGGCATTGAAAGTTGGTTGGTAGATCAATCTTTGAATTTTGATGACTAATTCATAATTTGAAAAACAAACACAAAAATCATTACAAGAAAACAATTACTTTCCTGAAAACAATGTAAATTTTCTCTTTAAGATGAAAATAAAAAGTAAAAAAACAGCACTCAACATATCAGCAGCCACCCAATATCGATCTACGATACAAAAGATCCAGGATATGTAGGAAAAAGAAAAGAATCAAATAATTGCAAATTAGTTCATATATAGAAGAGAAATAATTAAGAAGGTGAATGATCTGAACCTGGTTGTTTCACTGCAGTATTCAAACAATTTTCCAGTGCATGAGAAAATGATGAGCCCTAGCTGAGCATCACACAGCACAGAGAGCTCATGAGCCTTCTTCAAAAGCCCTACTCGACGTTTCGAAAAGGTGACTTGCCTATTTGTTCTGCTCTCGATTCTGGCGATTGCTATCTTTCCCCGTCCCATATTAATTTATACCAACAATTACTTGTAAAAACTGCTGGAAAACAGGCACAAAAATATAGGTTTATATAAATTTAGGTTAAGAAAAATAAATGAAGGTTGCAGTACTAGTAGGAGTAGGAAGAAATAAAATATATAGCTAGACTACTGTAATCAGAAGTGGAAATTAACTTGTTTACTAAAATACCCTAATAATAAATGAGATGTTTCAGTATTTTCTTTGAAGACCGCAACACTGGAGAAAGAAAAGGAGAGAAAGTGAAGGAAAAGTTTTGAAGACTTTTGAGAAATTTAACTCTTTTCTTTGCTTTCTTTTGCTTGTTGTAATGGAAATTTGCAGGTGAATAAATAGGCGACGATGATCGATGAACTCTCTATATTTAGGTTGCTATCTACTTTGGTGAATTTACCAAAATGTCCATCTTCAATGACTGCATCTTCATGTCCAGTTGTGTTTCTGTGTTCTGGGTTCGCACGTGCGAATCCTGGTGCATGCAATAACATTTGCATGTTGAATGTAATCATGGTTCATGCAAATTGGTAGTTATTTGGTGATAATTAAAATTAAGACTTGGTTTTTGTTTGGGTTATTTATTTATATATTTAATTGTTTATTTATTTTGTGTTAGTTGCTTCAATATTTGGAGCTTCCAATAACAAAGCAAAAAATGAATAAAAAAGAAAAAGGGTTGTGGTGTTCTAAAACTAAAGTGATTCATTTTATATATTCACTATTTTATAAATAAGATTTTTTGGTGAAACAGAAAGAATAAATGATGGAACGATATTGTGACATTTAACAACCCAACTTTGAATTTGTAGACTAACTTTTTGAAATTTGCCAAATTGGGGAAGGTTGAAGTTGAGAAGAAAGAACTCAAATAACCAGAAAAAGAATTTGTAGAAGATATTAATTGGTTCAATCCTTTTGGTAGCTAGAAAATGAATAAGAGTGGCTGTCAAGTTTTGGCAAGTTCAATCTTTATGGCTTAGTGATTAAGTATATATCACATGATACCTTCATGCATAATAATGCTTAACCATATACGCGTGATACTTAAAGACACATCTAAAAATTAATTTATTCTCTCGCAGTCTATATTTTTTATTTAATTGATAAATATAAAATTATGATTTAACAAATAAGAGCGAATGTGTATCACAAACTTTTAGAGATCAAACAAATTCATACAAACAAAAATTAAAGTACTCAATGGACCAGGTTTGAAATGGATGCATTCAAATCCACATTTACATTAGCTATAAAATTTTAATATCAAACTTGTAACAAGTTTGACATTTTATTATCAAATTTGTTTAAATATATATTTAACATTTATTAAATCCGTACAAATATCTGCAATTTTTTAATAAGATTTTTGTTTTTCAACTAGACTTGTATTATTATAAAATATTAAATTTAAACTTATAACCTATCAAATTAAACTAATAAAATTTCAATATTAATTCTAAATAAAATATATCACTCATATAAAATATCAAGTCCATCAATAATATAAAACAAAATTAATCCGTAAAAAATGTACATAACTATTTTACAAACTCACACAAAAAATTATCGTACATCTAAAATAAAACTCTATAAAGTAATAAATACCCATTTTACCATAACATATATCAATCTATTACAAAATTACAATATCATAGGTCATGGTAAATTGATAACAAAATTTTCAAGTCCAAAATATTACGCACCAAGTTCATATCTCTATCTTACTCAATAGAAGCACCCACTCAATATGATCTCTACAATAATGAATAATAATATAAAAGCTATTGAAAAACATATCTTTATATGTAACAAAAATAATCAATTTATCTCATTGATAACATCCACATCCTCCGAGTATGTGCAACTTTTAACATTTTTTAAAAGAATTTTAAGATAATTATTAAAAATAAATAATTAATTAAAAGTAATAAAGAAATAAAAATTTATTACATAGAAACACAAATATATTTTTTAACCATTAAATTCAGTCTATAACCAATCTTTAGCACACATGAAAGTCTTCAATGTCTTTGGATGAAGCCTGCTATGATGTTGAGACACAAATCTACCACTATAGTAATGAAAGCTAACTCAAATGCAACTGTAAAAATATAAATAGCTAAAATATCTTTAACAATTGCTTAAAAAGTAGAATAATTTTAATTTATTCGATTTCCACCAATTCAATATATCAAAATTTTTAGTTATTGGAATAACAGTTTTATTTAAATAATATTCTAATTCAGATTTAGTGTGGCTAGTCCTAGAGCTTAAGTCTACAAACAAATTAAATTGTATCAAACATGCTCCAATTTTTGTGGAAAATGCCTCTACTTTAGATGATGAAGCATTTGATGATTGAATTTGCTGATTTTCTTCACCTTGCTTAGATCTAAACCAATAATCTTTCACTAAATCATAACAAAAGTTTTGAATTTTTTCAATCTCACACCCACAATCATCTCTATATAACAAAGAAAAGTAATACTTTATTAATTTCTTCTTATATCTTGGATCCAAAATAGCTAGCACAATCATTAATCCATGAACTACACTCCAATATTTATCAAGCTTCGCTATTATCTTTTCAGCCATTGACTTTATTTATTCACAACTAGAATTCATCTACTCATAAATTGACAGTTTAATCTCACAAATGTTTTGAAAAAAAACAGATTGGTTTTAGGATACTTAGTCCTAAAAAATAATGTAGTCGTCTCATAAAATAATTCAAATCTCTCACATAATTCTTTTGCAAACCTCCAATCATCTTCACTATGTAAAGATTTATATTGTTGATCTCGTTGTTTCAAATGAGGAAAAACATCTTTGTAAATCAAAGTCTTGTAAAGTATTAAGTACATGGAGTTTCATATAGTCTTAACATTAATAATTAACTTTTTAATGCGTAAAATGTTTAATTTACAATCACTAGTAACAAATGTTTCCTTTTTTTCAGGAGTAGCAGTCTAATATAACACACTACTGCGAATTTTTTCAATAAGCTCATTTATTTGTACACTCTACTATACTAAATCATATCATCATTTGTAATGCAATTATTAACAGTCAAAGTAGAAAGTTTATTATTCATGTCCTGCTCTAATAAGCTTATAATTTACTAAAGCTTCATAGAGTACCTCAGTAGTATGTGGATTCAGCATGTATAAAAACCTACCTATGTAAACAAATACAATGTCATTTATATTTTAAACATATAAAAAAAATTAAAAAACTTATTTGTATAAAAATTACCTCATAATATAACTTTATATCATCTAATTGTCATCTATGAAATGTGTCTTATAGTCAAAAACCCCTTTTATTGGTTACTAGAAGTCTACATATCAGTGGTAATAGCAATTATACTTCTATTTGCTTCCAACAAGCTCATTGTATTAGCCTATTCATAATAAATAAATAAATATTTCAAGATGTCGTTCTTCAATGTGTTACAAGAAATTGGCTTAAACATCGGTTAGAGAGTAATAAAGAACTTTCTAAATCCATGGTGATCAATCATACTCAACGGGTACTCATACATGATAATCATATTTGCAAGCACTCTCTATGAATTTTCTTGATTGAAAGAAAATGTAATAACTTTGAAATTTCCATCCACTAATATAGTATGTAATTTCTTAAACGACTCATCAATTGTTCGTTGGCTTCGCATTGGACATACTTTCATATGATTGTGCAAATGGGTGGTTCCATTTTTGTCTTGACACTCAATTTCCTTTTACAATACTTGCAAACAACTTTCCAAGTTTCATTGACTCTATGCCTTTCAAAGTGCTCCCCCACTTTTGATGTCAATTTTCTACTATTTTTATTTTTACTAGTAATTTCTTCACATACGAATGGAGTTTGGTTTGAAATATTTAATGTTATTTCATAGGGATATATCATCACTAAGATAGATTTGTTCATCGAATTCTAATTATGACAAATCAATCTCCATTTTTCACCTGAACCAAATAGATAACCAACATCACTAATTGATTTAAATTCATCAACATATCTATAAACCTTAAAAAATGATGATTTGATTTATTCTCATTGTGGAAGTATAGTAAAATCTCTTTTAAGAATGTTAATGCATATCTTAGGTGGGAAGCAAGATATTAAAGCTTGAAATTGGATCATGAAAGGTATGATTGCTTTCTTGAATATTTTTCTTTTATAATTATTTATGATTTAAGAAAAGTTAGAAAAATATTTAAAACTATTGTTCCAATTTTTTGTGATTATATTAAGTATAAATTTTGTGATTCTATGTGAAATGAGTTATCTTAGTTTTATTCTTGAATTGAATTAAATGGATTTTAATTATGAACCTATTTTAGGTTTTGTTTTTAGAGATTTATAAGAATTGATTTTAAGTATTAAAATTCACTAATCAAGAAGGAAGCCAAAACTATAAATATATGAGATTTATGTGAGATTTTATTTTATATTCTTTAAGAGAAGATTTTTTAAGTAACTCGGTGTGTAAACCTTGTTTTTCGAACGTAGGGTTAAAAGTTATTGAATGACTTTCATTTTTGCCCATGTATTGTTTATGACTAATTGACACATTATCAAAGTTTAGTTGAACTAAAGACAATTTCATGATATGAGATTGAGTGTATTGTGCATTATGGGTTTACATAAATTGGGTTTCTATAAGACACCCTATGCTTACGATATGATGATTTCGCTAGCCGATTAGCTAACAGGGTCAAGAGGCAGCGCTCTTGTGTAGAACATGTGGTTTCAACTTAAAATTTTTGTGAAAAATCTGTGTTTAAGCAGAAAGTATCAATACATAGGACTAAGAAGGTCGATACATGTACTAAAGTGTCGACACCTTAAGGATACAGGTCGATACCTGCTGAAAAGATAGACACTTTCAAAGAAAGTATTGATACTCTATAAAACAGAGAGTTTAAAAATATTTATAGGATGAATCAGGTCAATATTTTTATCAAAAGTATCAGTACATTGCAAAAGGTTCGATACATGAAAGAAAAGCATTGATACTCGAGATTGAATGAATTTTCAAATTTGAATTTTTATGAAAATATCGATACATGAGTTAAAAGTATCAACACCTTCATAAAATCGATACTTGAGTATAAAAGTATCGACACTTTTGGCAAATATGGGTAAAATTCGACGAGCAGTTTAAGAATTTACGAGACTTCTTAAGGAAGGACATTTTGATATTTTCGCCCAATTATATATATACCAATAAAGGGGGCTAACTCCCTAGTGTTCTTTATTCGAATTACTCACCTTCTCTCTAAAAAATATTTTTCTCTCTCTATCTCCCTTTATCTCTAAAGATTTCTTCAAATTCTTGACTTATTTTGGTAAATTTCTATTGCTAAGTAATTACCAATCTTTTTCTTTTCAATTTGGTACTAATTTGGACTGAAAACAGCAAGAGGAAGCAAGGAAGAAAGTTAGGGTTTCAAAAAGAATTTGGGAGTTTTTCATTTAATCAGCAATCAAAGGTTTTTACGGATTTTTACAGATCATCGATAAGTGCATAAACCGGTTAGAAACTTGATTTTAAGATTTTAAACATGTTAGAACTTTGTATTTACTATTTATTTGAGATTTACATTAATTTTCACGTAGAAAATGTAGATTTGTGTTAATTTGGGTTAATTGGAGTATATAATGGTTAAATGGGTGTTGGATATTATTTGGAATGTAGATTTTAACATTTGATATAATATGAGAAGTTGGTTTGAAATGCATACACCTGTTTTAAATGAAAATATAACTTGGAATAAGTTGGCCATGAGATTTTATTATTGAAAATCGAATAAATAACATCTATTAGTTAAGCCTTGTGATATGTGTCAAACTAAGATATTTTAGATATATTTTTCATGACTATTGCATTTAATGCATTTATATAAAATGATTTGAATAGTGAAGTCATAATTATATGCATGTGTGATATTAGGTTCTGAGAACCTAAAAGAATAACCGAATAAGCTCGAGGACCCTTAGAGAGAGTAGTTACCCTCCCCTTCTAGTGAGTAAATTTATACATACATGAATATGTAAATATATGTGTGTTATACATATATGTATGCTTGTGTGCTAGACAAGTAGTTTTTTTATTAAAAGGAAATTTGATACAAATTTATTTGTATGTGTTTTACATTAATATTGGGATAAAATGTTTGTTTGGTCTGCTGTTAACAATTTATTTGAAATGGCCTTAGAGGCGTAATTTGACTTATATGATTATATCGTTACTTGAAAATTTATTTGATTTGTGCATGTATATTAGTGATGAGGCCAATAGGTCGGATATTGATACAAGGACAGTGGACCTATTTTTTCTGTAGCTATAGGGAGGTAGCCTATGAACGAACCTATTAAGATGCTGCATACTTGAGTAAGGCCACAATGGGGCTGGTATAAGGGAGAATGTCAATGACAAGCCCACTGTGTACTGTGCACGGATGTGTGAATATAGGTACCATATAGAAAGTCCTGGTGGCTTAATAGAGATATCTTGGATTTGACGGATATTATGAAGACAGTCACTCGTGTCATTAAATAGAAAACTATTTCATATATTTTACAAAAAATAAATGATTTTATAAAGCATGCGAAATAGTTTTCTATTTGATAAAATTTATTGCATATGGCTTTATACATAAAAGACTTACAAATAGTTTCGAAGTTACATCGATCAAGGTAGCAGTAGAGAAAGTATGGTCAGCTCAATTTATTTATTTAAAACTATATGCAGACCTATAAATTGCTTTCTGATTATTTGACTAAATGAAATATATATAATAAAGTAATCACATTATTTGAATTTTAAAAATACGTGTGCATGTATTTATATTTATGTATATTTTATTTACTCATTAAGTATATTTGTATACTCACCCTTCACCCATTTCAGATTTCAAATTAGATGCATTAGTACTAGCAGGATTAGTGGTAGCCGTAAAAAGCCTTCGGCGCTCTAAGTAGATTTCTCTTAACTCACTTATATATTTTATCCTACTAGATAGATTTAATTGGACTTTATAATGTATTTGTAAACTAAACAATTTGTGTAAATATTTATGTAAGTTCAACCCAATTGAGAATGATTCCCATGTTAATGTTTTACCTATTTATTATGTGTTTTACATAATGATCCCATGGATGGGAGTTAATGATTTATAAACTGTTTTCAGGTTTTTTTTATGATTGACAAGAAAAATGAAAGTCTTATAGGCTCTCTTAATACATTTTAGGTGTATAAGACATATATAAGAGTTTGTGATGGTTGTCATTGGTGGACCCTAAGTACGGGGCTTGACAATATCACCTTCTTTGTAAACCTTATCCTTCAAGCATGAGGGTAAAGTAGTCAATTTATGACATTCATATTTGCACATAGATAATTAATGAGTAGATGATATATATTATCAAGGTGTATATGAATTTAAATTTAAGTTTAATAATTAAAATACAATTAAATTGAAATTAGGATTTGGAATTTCGTATAAGAAGGATTTCATAATAAAGTCTTATGTTAGCGCATTCGACAATTAAGGTTATAGGTCGATACTTGATGAAGGGATCGATACTTTTCAAGTTAGAGACTTGGGAAGAAATTACAAACTGATCATATCGATATCTTCCTCAAAGGTATCGATACATCTGAAAATAGAGAGATCGAAAATAATTACAAGATAGACCAGATCGATTCCTTTATCAAAGGAATCGATCTATGGCAAGTTAGAGAATTTGAAATTAATTACATATTAAACCAGATTGATACCTTCAATAAAAGTATTGATACATTGAAAAGAGAAAGATCAATACATAAAAGCAAATGTATCGATATTCGAGGTCGATGGAAATTTCATAATTGAATTCTTAAGGAACAGATCGATGCTTGGATTAAAGCCTAAAAGAATCGATACCCAACTCAAATGTATGGATACATGATGCTAATCTGAGTAAAATTTCAACGGGGAATTTGGTCTTTTCATCAATTTCTATAAATATCCAAGGGAAGATTCGACTCAAGTGTCTTCTTCATTTGAGTATTCTCTCTTTCTCTCTCAAAAATACTCTCTCACTAACACTTACACAAATCCTTAAACCTCGAAAATTCCTTCAACAATTTCGTTCAAATTAATTGCTAGACAATTTTTCATCCTCTCTTCTACAATGTAGTACCATATTTAGACTGAAAAATGCAAGAAATAGTAAGGAAGAAAATAGGGTTTAAAAGAGAATTTAGGAGTTTTACGTCCAAATAACAATGTGAGGAGTGTACAAACTTCTACAAGCTAAAGGTAAGCCTATAAACCCATTTTAAGTTCAATTTTATGCATTTAAGTATATTTGAAATATTAATTTTATCGTTCACTGGAAAAATCACCTTGATTGACGCAAAGGAAACATATATCGTGTAGAATTGAGATAATTAGAATTATATAATACTAAATAAGCATAAAATAACACTCAAAATATGTATAACCATTTTAAATGAAAATATAAAATTTAGAATAATTACGGCTATGAGATTCCGTTGTTGGGAATTAACTAAATGGCCCCTATTATAAAGCCTCATAAAGTTATATATACCAGACTAAAGAATTTTAGACACAAAGATCACAAACATTTCATTTAGTGCATAAATATTAATTATTTAGAATCTAGGAATTCATGATGTTATATATGTGTAATATTAGACGTCAAACACTCGGAAGAGGGACTACTAGGCGTGAGGATTAGTATGAGGGTGGTGACCTCTCCTTTTTTCTATGAGTAGATTTATTTTTACTTGTTTTCATACTTTTAAAATATTTTATGAAACTTACTGTTTTATAAAATAAGGAATAGATTTATCATTGTTGTTGTTTTAAGTAAATGCAAATAGCTTGTGAAATTGAAATTATATGTGAACAGCTATGTGGCCAAGTTTGATATTGAAAATGCATGCTTTATATTGATGTTGAAAATGAAAGAATTATAAATATTTATGTACATGGATTTGATTGTGGCTTTATATTGGTGATATGGCCGAGAAGGCTAGGATTGCATGTAACTATAGCTATATGGAAGTAGTCTAGGAACGGACCTATGAGAGACCGCCTAGGTAAGTGCACCACAAATAGGATAGTTGTATAAGTGGATGATGTTATAGATTTGTCCACCTATGGGATTGTTGAGGACAGTCATAAGTATCACCACGTGACTACTCGAGGCCAATGTTAATGGTAAGCCAGTTTTAAAATGTATAATGTATTATTTATCTTAAAAATAATTATTTTATTTAAATGAAAATTGTTTTACTTACATAAAGCTCACTAATAGTCTCGGGTTTACTATGGCCAAGGTAACTACTGAGAAAGGAAGCCAGCCCGTTGATTTTGAATAGCAGATCATGGTTTTATTAAAATAAATTAATTTATGTGCATTTATAAATAATTTTCTTAAAATATATTTTATCCACTCACGGAATATATTTCTATATACTCAGCCCTTCACTTTCTAGTTTAAGGAAATCAAGTGTAGCCAAGAACGATAATTGATGATAGTGATCGATTAAAGGTATAACACCCTCAGGTATTATTGTTATCCTCGATTCACAGATTGTTTAGATTAGTCCATTGGGTATGTTTTAAGAAACTGTTGTATGTATTTAATGATAAATAGTAAATATTGTATTTTATTGAGTTTCTTGTAATATTTATAAATTAAATATACTTATATTTGTGAAATGATTTGAAAATGTCTCAGAGAGACAGGTTTACGTGAATAATGATACAAAAGACAGATACCTTATCAGCCTTACAAGCCTGATAGACATATTCGGGGATTTAGGATGTGTCTCGAGGATCTGTAGCGATTGTCACGTATGGACCCCATGGGTCAGGCGTGACATTCTTCTATTAAATCAAGCTAAAAAGAATGGAAGGAAAAAGAAAATAAATATTGCAAAAGACAACAGTATATATTTAGGTGACATAATTGTTAAGATAATGGATTATATAAGTTGGATTAACCTGAGCCTTAAAATATTAAACAATTATTATTATTAAACAAAATAAAATATATATTACATAAGTTGAATAAAGTAAATTTTAAAAAAGAAAATTTATAGTTGTGGTAAGAAAGGATTAAACTTCACATAAAGAAGAAAGATTCAAATTTGCTAATATTTAATTGATCGAAACTTTACCATATATGCACAAAATTTTCCATGCAAGGTGATTGGACAGCTAGAAAATCTAAGGGTTATTCGTTTCTTCAGTTTCTTTAAGAAAGGCCAAGGTTAAGGGAAATGTTTTTAATTAATTTTCCTTCTGCTAAAACTATTACTCACTCAATAGAGTCAAATTTGCTTCCTCTTTGAGTTTGCTTATTTTTGTTTCACATACATATTTCTAATGTTTGAAACAAAGTTATTTTCTCAATGTCGTTAATGTCACATACCGGTAAATCGGTATCGTGATGGCATAGAGGTAGGGATATCCTACCCCTATAAGCCTCGGATAAA